>VZTF01009831.1:334824-449012 GCA_013397755.1 Cnemophilus loriae | reverse complement strand
GGTCGGCGCCGCCCGCCGTGGGAAGGAAGGGGGCGAGGGGTGCGTGTGCCCGGCGGGCTCCGAGCCCCGGCCGCTCGGGAGCGATGGAGAGAGTGCCGTTCCCTGGTGGAAGGAGCCGTGATAAATAATACAGCAGCTCCTCGTTAGTTCTGCACCAGCTAGCAGATAATCGGGAGTAGTTCCTCGCAGCGGAGCCAGCCCGACTGCCCCCTGCTCGGAGCGCTGGCGGGATCTGCAGGGGGAGGCGGTGCGGGGTGGTACCCGCTGGCACTCTTGGGGAAGGCAGGCGATTTGCTACGCACGCATGAACCTTCTCCTGCTTGCACATTTCCAGACAAAGGCAGCATGATGAGGCGGTGTTGTCATCTGCCAGCTCCTCAGGTTTGGTGACCTGATCGAGACAGNCCCCGGGACCGGGGGAGGCGTGGGGTGCCGCGACCCCCGCGGCGGGGCCGGGGAGAGGAGCCACTCCTGCTTTTCCCTCCGCACTGGTCGGCGCCGCCCGCCNGCTTGCACATTTCCAGACAAAGGCAGCATGATGAGGCGGTGTTGTCATCTGCCAGCTCCTCAGGTTTGGTGACCTGATCGAGACAGCTCTTGGTTTCCAGCAGATGCAGGGAATCCATCACCACGCGCAAATCCAGCATAGTCTGTGAAGTGATGGAAGTCAAATTAATTTATATCCTGCACTTTCCTCGTCTCCCTCCTTGCATTCGCCATTTTTCTCTGGCCAGTCACAAAAGACCAGCTTCCTCAGTCTGACGACAGTGCCAACACATTGAGCTCCAGGAACGTAGCTAACTGATTTAAAAACAATTCAAAATACTTGTTCCCACTACTCCTGTCCCGGGCTAGTGAAAATTTGAAGTGCTTATTGCAAGGTGAAACCACAATGGCTTTTGGATATCATCCTAATCAATTTGTTAATGTTACTACATTTTAACAGCAAAACAGAATCAGCAGATGCTAGATTCACTAGAAGTGACTGTGTTTATCACTGCAGTAAGGTGTGGGAATATGTGAAAAACAGCGTGTTTCAGAGTAAAAATGTAGACTCCTGTGGCAAGAGGAGTATTGTCAAACACTGAAATGGTTCCCCGCCAGTTATTGTTGGTGCCTGGATCTCTGTTCCTGCTCATTTTGAGTCATGTACTCATATACTCCTCCCCACTGTCTTTTTGTGGGTGGGGAGTGGGTATAAAATACATAGTTTGTAGTTTACAGGTGTTACTTGGTGGCAGTAACATATACTGGAGCGGACTTCTCAAGGCAGCATATTTTTTATGAGTTTGCTCATATTCCAGGGAGGCTTGTCCTTGATGGACCTCAGTCTCATCTTACTTGCAGCATTGTGCACAGCAGTCTCTTTCCAGGTCCGCTGTTCTAGGAGCCTGTTCATGGCTTTGAAATGACACGCGATTGAAAATGTGCCATATAAATTGTGGGTTTCTTTATATATATATATAATAGTATATATACTATATATAGTATAAAAATAATGCGAAATATATTCAGCTGATGAAAAACCACTTGGTTTAGTTTTAGCAAGCACTGAAATGGGAGAAAACATTGTTTCAGCAACTTTGAATAGACAATGTGTTTCCAGACGGAAGCTGGTTATGAAAGGGTTTTTAAAAATACATTACATACTGCCAAGTTCCAGTGGTGATTTTGTTTACCCTGCTGACTAAAAAAGCAGACAGGAACAATATTTTCAGAAAGAGGAAACTGAGTAGGAAAGAAGTACCCATACACATCTTGCATGCAGGAGGCTGCTGAAGGGAACGTGTTTGTCATGTGATGAAATACTGCAGAAACTTTCTGTGTGAACTGGAGAAAAGAAGAATGTTATGGAGCATAGGTAGGACTAAAAGTAGGCAGTTCTGGTCTGTATCTTTTGAGGGTATACCAGGATATACATAGCTCAGGATGTGTTGGGAGGTTTGGCAGCAAAGTGCAAGGAGATGCTGTAGGAGCTGCTAACTCTCCAAGGAAAGAGCTCGGTCGAGCACCACAAAGGGGCAGGCACTGTGCGTGAGGCAAGGGTGCCAGTACTGCAGGGGGTCCAAGGGACTGGGCAGGGCAGGAGACCTCTGCAGCCTCCAGAAAGGGCTTCTCCTCAGGTAAAGAAGGAGTGCCAAAACCTGCTGACTTAGCAGGAATCCTTGCTGCAGATGCTTGTCCCTGTACTCTGCTCAAGAGAACCTGGGAGGCTGAGGGGGAAAAAAGCTTCTCATAACAACTCCCTGAAGTGCCGACAAAGGCTAGGTAAATTCAGGCAGTTACCAGGATGAGTGTCCTGGAGGAGAGCCTGAAGGAGACTTGGAAGACAGTGAACAGGAGAGCAGCAAAATAGCAAACAAAAGTGTGTGCTAGGCCAGATTTCCCATGTATTTCCAGTGCTGTTAGATGGGATGGCCCAGACCCAAAATTCCACTGGGGCTCTGGGGTGGTTCCTTTAGACAGGAGGCTGGGAAGTGTGGATGGTCCTTCTGGTTATTGTTTTGGCAACACTGCAGAGTTGTGTAGGAAGAAAAATCAGTATTTCAGGAGTCCAGTAACAAAGGCAGAGGTGAGGTCAGAGGAGAACTTACAGTTCCATCAATATGTTTAGTATTTCCTTTTATAAAATATGTGTCAGCATGGGTTTTGACAGTTCCCTGCAGCTGTTCCTAATGTGTGTCTGGGAAACTGGAAATCCCTCTACATTTTCCTTCAAAAATGTAGGCACATGACTGACTTGCCATCCACAAGGAGAGCAGGGGAGTTCAGTGCTGAAGACATTTCACCTCTAGGATGCTGGGTTTGTTCTGCAGCTCTGAACTCTCCTTTTAGGGGGCCGGGGTGTGCATTTGAAGTTCTCACTTCACTGCTGGGAGAAAATGACAGTTTGGACTTCAAAAATTTTTCATCCTCATCTTTTTGCTTTCATTCCTAGTTATACTCTGTCTTGTTTAGAAGTTTGGAATGAAAATCCTTTTAATAAATTATCAGAGGATATAAGAGTTCCAATAGAAACCTGCAAACACCACAGCAGATTGGAAAATGGTCATGGCTCTGAGCATTTTAATGGGAAGAAATTGCACCACACGGGCACCTCAGTCCTTTACACTCTTCTGGCTTATCACTGGTGTAGTATTTCATGTGTGCTTCATCAGAGCTTTGTAAATTGTGCTTCTGTGCTGATTTACTTGGTGTTCTAGAATCTAAGAGGTGACTTGGCTGCACTCCAGCTCTGTTTGATAATAGCTCTTCAAAAGGAAATGCTTAATAGATGCTTGTGAATGAATTAGTTTCCTCTCTGGATTTTTTTTTCCCTTTTCAGGTCTCTCAGGCAGCTGCAGAACTCCAGCAGTACTGTATGCAAAATGCCTGCAAAGATGCCTTGCTTGTTGGGGTTCCTGCAGGGAGCAATCCCTTCCGAGAACCCCGATCCTGTGCTCTGCTCTGAAATCAGGTAATAAAGTCACAGATGCCATGACAACCACTCTAATTTGAAACTCAAGCCCTTTTAGAGACAAAGACACATGGTGATAGTTGTTAAAGTATTGAGTTCTTGCTCGAGTGTTAATCAGTTCCCTGCTGGCGCTGCAAATGATTTTCTGGGTTTTTTAGGTGTGGCAGTTGAAGCATGTTTCTTTTCTACAGCTCTTTCTAGAAGTGTTTTGTTTATAAGTTGTTTTTCTGTTGGGATAGTTGTGGTTTTGTGTTTGCGCAGCAATAAGGTCATTAGCAGCATCCAAACAAATTAAAATTGTCTAAGACACCCAGCTGTTTTTGACATAACCAGACGGTAGACAGTTGCATACCCAGCTTGGAGAAGTAAGACAAAGCTGTGGCATTTTATATGTTCTGATGACTAGCTCACAGCTTAAGCACAAATCACGTTAAAATACATTTTGGTCTTTAACGTCATGTTGCAGTTCATTTCGCTGTGTCTGTCCTTAGGCTCTTCCTGTTCTTACTGTTGGTACAGCACCAAAACCAGTGGAAGCAGAGAGGAGCTGAGGCAATCTGTAATCACATCCTTCGTAACCTTTTCCAGCACAGGCCTAAAGGATGAGCTACTCCCTGAACTGTGCCTTAGTGCTCTGCATTGCTTGTAGTCGTGAAACACCTGCAGAGTAGGTGGGTGGGTGACCGTCCAGCATTTGCAAGCCTTTGGGATCCAGTTCCATGATTCCCAGTCTGGCTTCTCCCATTTGTCACAAAGGTTATCAATGACTGCAGCAGGAGAAAGAAAGGCTATGCATGCTAGTAGTCTTGGGCAGAACCACACCATAACTTGGAAAATCTACTTCTTTCGCTTGACAAGCAAATGTGGAAGTAGGACATTCAGAAGGGCTTACTCCTCCTTAAAAGAAAAAAATAAAAATAGTTCCTGCTAAGGTGCTGAAAAATCTACAGAGAGAGGAAGAAACACTGAAGTTTGTTCTTTTGATGAGAGTGCTATTAAAGACAAAATGGAAGTTTTCTCTAAGGGCAGAATTTAAGCTAGAACATAAAGTACTAGTTAAATCTTCCCCTTGCTGCTGCCAACTGTTCCTGAGCTTGCAGCTGAGCTTTTGCCTCATGAATAGCATGGCTTCGATTGTCGCTACATAGGTTTAACAAAACAAGACTGAACCTAAAGAAAGGGAGCAATTGAACACGAGATGCTCTTCTGGAAAAATTTGGAGAGGGTGAAGCAAAAGCAGATTTTCTTAATTTGGGTGCTACCTGTAATTCCTCATGCAAATAAGATAAAACTTTTAATGACTGTTGCATATGTTCTGTTATTTAAGCAGCCTTTCTACTTTTTGTTTTCTTGGGGGTCTGTGTGTGTGTGTGTGTCTACATGTTCTGAGGTGATCACATCATACAGATACATTACAAAATATTTTCTCAGAAGAACCTGGTGATTAATTTATGATACTTTTAGAAATGCATAGCTCAGCCCAGGATGTAATTTGGTATTTTTTTGCTGATAGATCAAATATTTAGTTCATTATTCTTCTGTTAACTTAGGATCATAAAAAATTCAGAGCAAAGTAAAAAAGCCAGTTAAAAATTTTATGATGTTGTGAAGATACCAACATCCAGCAAAGGAAAGTCATTATTTGGTTTTTCTCAGTGCAAAGGAGCTTTTCTGTTGTAATTTGTAAGAGATATTACATCTGTCAGCTTAAGAAGATGATATTTGATAAACCTTTTTTTTTTCCTCTTGTAGGGAAGGTCATTGGAGAATTGCCTTCAAGCATGACGTGAAAAACAACTGCCTTTCCTTCACAAGAAAAGTCTCTGTCTTTTATGTGGCTAAAACAGTGTCCTAGATATCTGTCTGTGTGTTCTTGTGAATCTGTATTCCACTGTCTTTTAGTAATGTTCTTGAAGTTTTTTAATGTCTCTCTTACTCTTTTCATAATCATCACCACTTTTACTACACTATGCTAACTATACAAATATTACTTGAGAAGTTTACATTTTAGAAATTAAAAACATGTGAATTTTTAAACAAATTACTCACTCTGATCTTGATAAACCGTAACACTGGAATAATAGCAAAAACTATTCATGGAGATTTTTTTTCCAAAATAAAAAAAGTGTTAGTGAATATTCACAAATATTCAAAAGTGAATAATTAAAGTATAAAGCTAAATGCTGTTAGTGCTGCAGTAATGTCCTCAGGGGACATTTTGCTTCCATTAGCAAGACCTGGAACCAACTTTAGGTTTTTTTCAAGTGCATCTCAGTGCATAAATGGCACATTTTAGTAACTGCTGAGCACAATATGTAGCAGAGGCTTGATTCCTAAAGCATGCTTCTTGCAATACTTCTAGTCTGTAAGCCTTCTTCTACTTTGTATTTGTAACAGTACTGATATGGTGAAATTTTCTTGACGTATTTAAAATGTTACCAAACAGACACTAAGAATCTGTGAACACCCAAAGATAATTGCATGCATTGTTGTCGCGGTTTGCAATACACAGAATTTACTAAAATGTGCTTGGTCATTTGCCTTCACCTTTTTGATGGAGCACTTTTACAAGAACAACTTTTTTGATAGGTTTTTAATTTTGTGTACTTTCTATTATTTGTATTAATCTTTTAGAAGTTTGGAAATAAAATTCCTATCCCTCTTGGCTTTGAACTCATTGTGTAATTGTAACAAAGAGTAGCTACTGTAAGGAAGATACTTGGATACTTGGATTTTGCAGTGGGAGAGAAGGCCTCAAACTCTTTGCTTTTTTGGGAAGAGAAGGTTGCTGTTGCATTTTTAGAAGCTGTATCTTATTAGTAGAAAAATCCCGTTCGTATCTATTGACCATATTTGTAAATACTAACAATGTTGTGAGGCTCACTTACATATTTTGAAGCTGTAAGGAAGAACTCTGCTGTCTGAGTACTTAATGTTCATGAATGTTAACTGAAATGGGGCAACAGTGTCCTCCAGGCAGTTCAGTCTTTGTCAAATATTTTCATGTTGCTGTCCTGCAGAAAGACACCAACATGACAGCTGAACTACTGCCACTATGTACTGTGCCTTTAAATACAGAAGAGAACATTGTTCCTTCAGAGCTTTTCTTTACTCTGACTTCCTTTCACTGTAGGCTATTTAAGTATGGCAGATTTTCTGTTAGTACTGGACACAGGTATGGAAGTGTAGAGAAAAACAAGTTACTGTTGCACAGAGGCCATCAGACGCTTGTTTTGAGGCCAAAATGTCAAAGATACTGATGAGTGTATACATCAAAAGCCTTTGGACAGCCAGCATATGGCTTCTGCCTACTTCCTCCCAGGCAAGCCCTTCGTACTTCTTTTATCTCCTGCGATAAAACGTTCCCTTATCCCCACATCTGTTTCTCTCCCCAGAACCGCTGTTGCGTACGCCTTCAGGCTCAGCAATGTCAGTTGGAGCTTGGGTTTTGAAGTGGCTGCTGAGCTGGCATAAGGAATGGCCAAATCACAGTGTGCAGCAGACAGCCACCTCTGCTGGACAGCCAGTCAACCACTGTTGTCTCTTGGCTGCCCTGCCCATCTCCACCTGGTCTCTTGCAGCTGGAGCACCAGGTCAGCACAGCTGGAGTAGCACTGTGAGCGTACTGCATGACCTGGCTGCATCAGTGTCTTGCATCAGCAAGGGCTAGAAAGATCTTTGCAGTAGTTGTGAGATGGATCAGGAGCACTCCCCCAGATGTCCCTCTGAGCATGGTGTTTATTCCTCAGACATGGGTTCCAACCTCTTCAGAGGAGTGTGGTTGCTGCCTCTCTTTGCTCTCAGGGAAGTGTGTATCCGACCTGCTGGGTAGAGGGAGAGGAGTGACAGCAATGTCACCTCTGCCCTCCCAGGGCATGTTCTGTGAGAGAAGTCGAGTGCCAGAACAAGCTCCAAAAGAGGACTGGTTGACATTGAGGCTCTTTGGTTTCTGTTGGCAATCAGCTTGGTGAAGTGTGCCACTGCTGGTTATTTTGGGCTGGCTGGGTGAAGTGGCTGCATCTTAGCAGCATTTGCTCAGCATTTGCAAGTCCTCTTGCCTTGGCATAACCAAAGAACCTGACAAATGAGCCTGGGTGGCTGACTGCTTCTGTAGGCAGAACATGTCCCTTACCCACCCAGTCTACAGCACAATGTCTTTTCTACAGCTGCAGCTGTACCTGGGTTTGCACAGCTTTGCTAAACTGAACCCAGCGATGGCTTAGACTAGGGCAAGCATCACATTTTGCCGCTTCTGCTCCAGCAGGTGTGATCTGTGAGGTGGACAACTGTGGGCAGCATCTTAGCTTCCTCTACCAAAGACTATCCAAGAGGGCTATCTGCTGCACAGAGGTCTTCATACCATTTGATGGCAGCAGGTCCTACAGGATGCCCACGGTAAGGAAGATTGAGTGAGTGCACACATTTGTATGCTCAGTGCCTCACATGAGCCACAAGACCCCCTTTTTTCACTGTCCTCTCTCCCAGCTAATCAGCAATGCTCTTCTCCATCTACAGCTGCCTCCTGCCTGGTCACTAAAATGTTTACAAACTTGTTCCAGGAATGGAGTGTCCCTACCAGCTGTTGTAAGCCTAGAGATTAGATTTTGTACTGTGCCTGTTTGTCTAAGAATGAGTAGGAATTGCTTCCTACTTGATGGTTACAGGTAATTTGGTGGGGCTGGGGTGGGTAGGGGTGGAGGTGGGGAAGTGCATCATTGTAGTTCAATAGTAATTTTACTCCACATTAAACAGACAAAAGGAGAGGGAAGAATGTCATATTTTATAAATTTGTCAATGTATCCATATCTGTAAGAGACTGAGATTTGTCATAAACAAATACAGTAAAAACCAACTGGTCACTGCAAGCCCTTTTCCTTATTTTCCACTACATTGCCAGTAATTTAACTGTACACTGACATTTTTTCTACCTAATGGAAACTTAACACAGACAGCACACAGACAGCACTTGAATTTTTTTATTTAATATAGACAACATGCTTTTGTTTTCAGAGTTATCTACATATTATCTATGGTACTCTTTCACAACTGTTCATGTAGAAGTTCTGGTGTCAGCCTTTGCCTGTGGAAGAGGAGAACATAAATACAGAGCTTGGCGCTGGCAGCTATAATTTTCTCAAACTGTGGTCATCTATGACTGAGACGTTGTAGAGCTGTACTTCAAGAAAAACAGATTCCTGGTCCTGGAAATTTGGGAGGTAGTTCTGAACAACATAACTCATGATGCCAAAGAAGGAAAATGGTCAGGTCAGGTGACCACAAAAATGGGCCACAGACAGTAAGCAAATTGCAATTTTTATTTCAGTCTTTCTCTTATTCTAGGAAACAGTGGCTTGTTTGCAATTTTTCTAGAAATCTTTTTATGTTATCACTTGTGAAAGGTATTTTCCCAAATCTTGCAAACAATCAGTGTACAAATAATTCAGGGATATTACTGTGAACTAAAATTGCAGTTAGTGCTGTCATAGCTTTTAAGAATTCAGTTCAAAAACAGCACTCTGTTTTCTCTGAGAGACAAAATCTTTCTTCCCTAAGTGCTGGTTTCATTTACTCAAATAGTGAATATGTGCTTAATGAAGGCTTAATGTCAAGTAAGTATTTAAATGCAAGCATAAATCTTAAACTTGGTGGTTTTTCTTTTATTACTCCCCCCCCCTTCTGTTACTGCACCAAACTTAAAAAGATTTGTGAGCTTGAAACCTGAATCATCTCAGCTGAAGGCTACAGAACAGACAGAGACATTCTGGAGCTGGCTGGTATGCCTGTGCAAACCGTTTATGCATTCCTGCAGCAGAATGGAGGTACTGTCTACCATTGCTCCCACACATATTTCCAGTTTTGTTGCCAAATCCTTTGATGGAAAGTGAGGGTTTGGGTACTATTCTATCCTGTTCTTTAGATTACAATTGAGAGAGTTGTTTTGTTGTTTTTTTTAAGTTAATCTTTTAGTCCTTCTTGTACCCTATAGTATCTGGATCTGCCTGCCAGACGACTTTCATCCCCCTACTTGCCAATGCCCTGCAGAAGGCTGAAGAACATGGATGCCAACAAATGGCCTCCACCAGGTTATGCAAAGGGTGAGGGTCACAGCTTAGTTCCCTGAATCCAGTCTGTGAGAATGCTAAATTTCAACACCATCTTCGCATGTTGTCCACAAAACAAAGAGCTTTTTCCTAGACTGATTATGATTAAAAGGAGCGCAGGAACTTATCACATTGTTCCTAAAGGAGCTTTCAGAAGAAGAGAAGTGGAATGGAGCCCAAGGGATAGCTACAAAAGGTCACAGCTGTAACTGCAAGAAATCTGTAAGATTCTGAGAAGCCTTGAGATTCTGGCAGATCTAGCCCATCTTTACATTGGAAAAGCAGCAGGCTCAGGGAGCAAGCACAGATGCCTTGTAAACTCAGTAAGCCTCAGCATCTGTTTTTTTACATCCATATTTTTTTTTTATATAAAGAGTGTTAAAGTACCTCTGTATCACCCATGACAACAAACAGAGAAGTAGTAATTATCCAGCTTCAAGAAACTAGTTTTAGTAACATTTTAAAAACGTACAGAAGAATCCTGAGCTAGTAAGAATTCCCAAATACTAATTTCTTCCTAAAAACTAACAACAACAATAATTTATTTATTCCCCTTTAAAGAGTTCAAGAGTTAAAAAAAAAAAGTATGTAATATGCAAATCCCCATTCCATTCAAAAGAATTTAAGACGTGTTTGTCCGTCTCTTCTTCCAGGGACTCTTTCATATGTCAATCTCCTTTTTTTGAACTCCTGTACTTCTGGAAATCCTGAATCTGAAAAAGAAGTGGAAAAAAGAAAAACAATGATAAACTATAAATACAACATGTATGCAGACTCAACTGTGTGTTTCTCAGAAGCAGTAACAGACTTTAGATTTAACTGGTGTGTTCCCTTAGAAAAGTATCAAGTGTCATAAAATAAAAGGTGTACAGATTAATATTTGCTACTTCTAACTGCTAATGACCTGTTTTATACATATTGTCCTGTAATAGGAATATGGGACCTTATACAAAAATAAATAAATCAACCTACACTATACTTAACCACAATATTTCAGAAAATATTTAATGTTTATTTCTATTTCATTAATACTACACTTAGAACTATTCTATAATTGTTGAAATTTAGTTCTTTTCAACCAGACATGGTCATGTTTCCAAGTTATTTAAAAAAGCTATTTAGATTCTTAAGACTCAAGTGCTTTTACAATAACATATTTGAGAAGTTGCTTATTCAAAACAAGTTACTGTGAGGAAATCATATTTAGTCTTTACAAAAAGTATTGTCAGAAAACTCTAACACTGACTTAAGGATTTGATCTGTTCCAGTGGAAATATTGGCCTGGCAGGGTGTCATGAACTATCTGTGGTTTAATGAGAGCTTGACCTGAAGCCTGAAGAAATCCCTGGGGTTTGTTCCCAGTGTATCTTTTTAACTTGACTCGCTACACATTTCTTAAATTTTTGCTCTCAGAGGCTTTCACTGTATTAAGGTGAAGTTAGGGGTTTTTTTGGTTGGTTGAGGTTTTTTTTGGTTGATTGGTTGGCTGGGGGTTTTTCTTGGTTGGTTGGTTTTTAATTTTTTTTTGAGGGGGGGTTTGCGTTAGCATGCAAAACTATTTTGTATACTTATTTTTCCCCTGGTTAGTGAATGATAAAGTAGAATAAGCCTGTTCTTCCAAAATCTAAACCAAAAATCACTTTTCCTTATTTTGATTTGATTCACATTCAAGCATTCTTTTGTCCTACTGGGCAAGAATGTAACAGAAAGTTTATCAGTTGGAGATCACAGTGTTTTCAGAGCACTGTTAAATGTGGTACCAGGAGAATCTGCTCTAACCTCTACTTAAATATATTGTATGTAGAATTTTATACTATCAGTGCCAGTTACAGGTTACTGGAATATTTGTTACCTACTCAGCAATACTGCAGGTCTCAATTTTAATTCCAGAGAAGCAAAAAGTCTGTTCAGAGTTTCTGTATGAACATTTAAATTTACATATGCTGAAAATTAAAAGAAGTTCACCATATCCAATTAACTTTTTCTCTCTTTGCCTCCATAATTACCCTAAGAAGTCCATGAAAGAGTGATTTAAATTAGTTACTTAGGTTTTAATGAATGAGTCAGATGTAATTAGCGAAAGCATTTTAGTGCTGTGCTGACCTTGTACCACCAAGAGATTTAATGACGGGCAGCAACAGACAAATCATAAATTAAGTCATCTGTACTAGCTGTTAGGTACTTTTTTAAAACAAACTTAAACTTGGATTTAAAAGAAAAAGAAGTGGCATATCACCTACAGGGAAATAGAAGAATTTAAAAAAATACTAGAATAAATGATACAGCAATACATAGTCTGACAGGGACTTTCTTAGTTGCAAGACTCCATGGATACATATTATGGCATATTAAAAAAGGTTTCAAGCTAACTATATTTGATGGAGTAAACCAGGGATAAGAAAACTACAAAAAAAAGAGAAGCCTAACATTTTGTAAAAGGACTGTACACACTTTCAGGATAAACAAAGTTTTGAAGTATACATTATACCATCTCTTTGAAAATAATTCCAAGAATAAGGAAATACATGAAACAAACTTAGAAAATTTTCAGTGACATTTTTGCTCCATTAGTGCCAATAGCAAAGCACAGCCATTAGTAGAATCTGAATTTCACTCTCAGGATTTGCTGAATTTCTCTTTTGTCCTATAGAGAAAATACAATCTTTTGTTCACCCTTGTCCAAATCTATATTTACAAAATAATCTTTCCCATAACTTTTAAATTAATTTTGTCATGTTAATTATCTACGGTTTAGGCACTGTCAAAGAGAAAAGAAGCTGAATCTTACATTATTGAAGAACTATGCTTTTCAATATTTACCAGGGTAAAATAATGGCAGTAACACAATTCTAGTTCACTGGGTTTGGCTTTATTTTTTTTTTCAATATTCTTAATACGAAAAAGAAAACTTGCTAGGAACCCTTTATCACAGAAGAAATACATATGCAAGTAAGTGTTAGCAAAGGGAGCATGCAGTTGTTGGGTTGAATTTGATTTAACAACTATTTAAATAAAATACAAAATATAGTCTTACAGATACTCATTACAACTTTGCAGTTGAGTAAAAAAAAAGAATTTCAGCAAAATCTGCATACTTTGGACCTACCTGTTTTAATTTTTCCTTTTGTCCATAAGAACGAAGGCCCTTGTTTTCTCTTTCCTTTAGATGCTCCACCTATTTGGTTAAAATTCAGATTTTGAAGCTCATCCGTATCATCAAAGAAATCAGAGAGAAAACCATCATGAGCAAATGAATTACATGGGCCTGTGGATGAAGAGTCATTCCACAGGGGCTGGTCAATCTGAATTTCTGGGCTTTTAAATGTCGTGTCTCTAAATTCTTCTAGAAAACTCTTAGAGCTCTCCTGAGGTGCACAGGCACTGAAAGTTGCAAAGAAATCCTCTTTTTCTGAGTCTCTGGAAGAATGATCAGACCTATCATGCATCCTGAAAGGCTGTCTTTGAACATGGAGAGAATTTTTAACATCTAGATGAGCAAAATCTCCATAGTCCTTTGATACAGTAAAGAAATCTGGCTTCCTCCTTGTAATTACATCTGATGAGCATGCTTTCTTTTGCATACAGCTTGGAAGATCAGACTTAAAAAAACCCTTATGATGATTCAGTGGAGGAATTAGGGCTTCGGAATTCATATGAGATGTTCCTGGTAGAGAAAAATTTGAATCATTTTGTTTGGAGAATCAACGATTAGCTTATTTTTTACATTTTACAGAAAACCAAGATGTCATTGAGCATAGTGATTGCAGTCTGTCTCATCAGAATAACTGACCTTACCATGATTAGAAGATTCTAATACATTCAGATTTTTTACTTGGTTTCAAAGGAGACAAATTTTCCTAGTAATTCAAGATTTTACCTGTGCTGTTTTGTGCCTTATCAAGCAGCTCTAAAATCTGACAATTTTGGTTATTATCAAGATACAATGTGTTGAAGTTATTCTGGTTTTCTGGGTGTGATGCACCTTTCACTGTTTTTTCTAGAGGAGCAGCAGCATTTAGGCTGTATGAAGATATCACATCACTGAAATGCTGAAACAATAAAGAAAGTATTTGTCAGGAATGTTTATGGTACATGTCTACACTGTCAAGTACAAAAAGTTAAATCAGTTGTTAAGATTCTAAGATGTATAAATTGTTGTTTACTGGAACAAAAAAAAAAGTTACCAAAGCAGGAGAGGCATGTGCAGTAGACAATGTACCACCTGTCTTAAATCTATAAACAGAGTAAGTAATAGTCTCTGTCTTGAAACACAGTAAAAGCAATATCTTAGTACAGTTTATTCTCTCTCATTACTCCAAGACTGTAGGAAGCAGTGTCTGCAATAGATTGGCACCTATCATGCATCACAGAGGAATTTAACAGAGCTTTTTCTGTCAATAAAGAAGGCTTTACATATATACAATTATAAAAATAGTATGCACAATTTCACATTCACTGAAATTGTTCAAATTTCTGTTTGTTCAAATTTCAAATACCTGTTCACTTGCTCCTTCACCTTAACGGAATGCTTCATCTTAAATGAATGGCATCCCCATCCATTTTCTTGAATGATAAAATATGAGCATTTTTTATTGAATTAGATGACTATAGTCAGTCTATAATTTTCCCAGACTTGACTCAACTGGAATAGCAGGAGAACACAATTCTTCATCTCTAGGGCTCTGTCAAATGCTTAGTACTATGAATTTGTAAGTGGTGGGTTTATTATAGGCAGGGCGGGAAGGAAGCGGGAAGGCAGGCAGGCAGGAAGGCATGCAGGAACGCCTGGAAATACTTCATTGTAAAACATCTTTTACATTAGAAATACACAAAAGCTTGCACGCTGATACAATACTCAATATCTTAAAGCTTGAGGAGGAAATTGATCTAATAAGTATTTTTCCAGTTAAGGAAATGTTCTCATTATCTTCTCACAAACTTAATGGTGACTTGACAAAATCTAGTGAGAATCAGCAGACTCAGCATTTTGGATATGAATGATATGCTAAAGCCTGTAATTAATTTTTAAATGACACCAGCAAATGCACATGTAGCATCAGATTAAAAAAAAAAACAATAAAACAACCACATATTACAGCAGAGCAAAAAGATTGATCTCACACATAAAATAATTTTGGCCAACCTTTAAAACTTTTTTTGGAACCTCTGGCAGAAGTTCCTGGAGTTGATCAAAGCTTGCAAGAAATAACCTGTTCAGTGAAGATCCCTTCTTTAACATAAACTGAGCAACCAAAGGATTGATACATGGAAAAGTAAGCAGGCATTTCTCTGTCTGGAAATGGAAATTATTTTGTTAGATTAATATCTGACAAACATTTTCTCCATTTTTTCCTGTTATTACAAAGTCACATCTTATTGAGTAAGTTACAGAGTAAATCATAGAAAGAGAGCTTTCAAATAGTGCACTTCTATAGTCCAATAAAAACACCTTTTTTTTACTCCAGATGTAACATAGTATCATTTCTGAAAAAGAGTAAGTTCTGCCTAACAGTCTGACAAAAAGCAAGTCTAAAGACATTTATTTTCTAAAGTTAAAAGCAGTGAATAATATAAACTTGATTTTAAAATGCATGACCAGATTTACTATTAATTCTCCATTTTAAAGTGAATTACCTAGATCAACATAAACTGACAAAACTGGTTCTGTTTTACAAAAGCTGTACTTATTAACAGCCATGAAACAGGTGGCAAAAGCAGGACTTGTCAGGGGGAGGATGAATGTCACAAACAGGGCAGCAAGTCGAGAGTAGCTTGTTATCAATGTCAGCTTCCTGTTCCTGACTTTCATAAAACACTGCCAGTATCAATTATCTTTAACAGAGACACAATACAATGATTTCTCTCCATTTTTTAACAGTATCCTTAATCTCTAAATTGGAAAACCTATAATCCAATACCCCCCTCTTGAAAGGCCTGCTTTCAAGGCTTTCAAAGGCCAGGCTTTCTATGTCAATACCTGCTTTATAATGTTTCTGGATTTTGGAAATGCCAAAAACAATCTCACCTTTACAAGAGTTCAAAGCTGTCACATAAAATGAACAAATCCATACGTTTCATTTGAAAACCTTACTATACAAGTTAAAGGATATAATATATTTGATGGTGATTGATGGGTCTGATCCAGCATTTACTGGAATGAGTTAAACAAGTGACTGCTTGAGTTAAACAAGTTTCTACCATCTGTTACTAAAGCAATTCAGCAAGCAATGCCACTGACTTCAGTAATGGATCAGCACTGGTGAATTTAGCTTCCCGCCCAAGTGAGCCACTGTATGTGTATCTTTTACAATTTGGGTAGTTTTTTAAACCTAGAACTGTACAAATTGGCAGGCAGATGTGGAGGATAAACTTCCCTACAGGTTAATTGTGAAAGCACAGGGAAAGTCCAAGTTGCATCTAATTGTGCTGACAAGGATGATGGAAATATTATACCCATATGTCTATGTATATATATCTTTGCATATACACTAGAAATCTGCTTGTATATATATAAAATTGCTTATTTTAATCATATACTTTCAGAGAACTACAACAAAAAAGCCTAAAACTTTATGAATCTCTGTGAATTAATAGGAAAAGAAGCAAACCTCAGATGGCAAGACAGAAAGCCAGGATTTGTCCAGCCACTCATGAGGACTGATACTAGATGCTATCAAAATGTTGTCAGCAATCTGACGAATTACCAATGCTGTCTCTTCAATCCCCGGCGTAAGAACTACCTATAAGTGATACATAATATTCTTGATTAAAACTTACTCTAAGGAGTATCTTAATTTGCTACAGAAGTTGAGGTGAAAGCTTAAGGTCACCCCAAACTCAAGAGTTGGTACTGCTGAGTAATTAAACCCGATCCACACTTATCATGCAGAGAAACTCCAACCTTTGACCACTAGCCCGCCTGCAAATTACACTCCTTATTTATGCAAATCCTATGTAGGTGAAATTAATTGATTTATCCTATAGGTCTTTTATCTGTGATCAAGTTTCTGGGTATAATAATTCCTAATAAAACTGGCAAGTGTGAGATGCCTATTACAGTTTAAGAAGATGTGTAACACTTTGAAGCTATAATTTCCACACGAACTATACTGCTGAGTACATAAAATGAGAAAAGCTTTGTCCTCTGTGTAACTTTCATTTAATCAGGTAAATTTCATACACATTTTAATATGCAAATAATAATGATTTTCATAAAGATCTGCACTCAACATTGGCAGCAAATAAGTGAAAAAAAGTGCCTAAAAAGATACCCCTTCGTTCAAAAATATAAGTTACCAACAATTTAGTAAGCTGAATGTAACTTCAGCGCCATTTTTAAATGATGATTATTCTAGATACAAAAACAGATTTTCTAGATTCCCTGATTTTTAAAGAAAAAAGTTAATTTATCTTGTCACATTAAAAAAGCAAACCAGCTGACAGCAAATTATTTTTGTTTCTTCTGTCACATCAGCAACATAATATTGACCTGAAATTTCAAATTAAGACATAAGCAGGATTAAATATATTCTAATAATTTTTTAAAGGTACAATCTCATTTTTTGACTCCTAGTCATAAAAATACTTCAACTGCTTTTTGAATCTGATTCAGCTTGTATTACAGTCAACATAGTCTTTTCACTGACTTTAGCAGCACTGAATTAAGATCCTGTCTTATTTTAGTAATTTTGAGCTATTTTATGTTTTTGATGTAGAAGGCATACTTGATTGAGATTTTTAGAAATATCATATCATGAAGATTAATACGAAAAAATATTACCTTCACTTCAAAGTCTTCTGACTTCTGTGTAAATTCAATTATAGTAGCATAAATTAAGGCAAGATTAAGCAGAGTATTTCCCTTGAGACTGTACCTGTAAAACAGTTTCACTGGATCATTAAAATTTAATATGCACAGGTAATAATCTCAAACCATTTGTTCCATATCTTCATAAATATCTGTTTCATTTCCTGGAATTCAGAATACTGGTACAGTTTGAGCATTAATATCTGTGGAAGGAGAACTAGGATACATTAAGGGACTGGCTGCTGAAGGAGGGACTGTAAGGAAAGAAAACAGAGTCAGTCTACAACAAAGCAAGTCTGGTCTGAAGCAAAAGGTCTGGATCAAGGTCAGTCACTGGAGACACTGGAGAAAAAACAGAGAGGAAATTACCATTTCCTTATAGAAAAAAAATCTCAAAAGAGGTAATAAATTAATGCTTATGAACTATGTCAACAAAAGGCATGCTTCCATAGCAGAAGGAGAACTACTGATGCACCGGAAGAACACTTGAAGAATGTTTCCCTGTTGCAAATTATATACAGTGGTATTAACACAGTCATTCATAACCATGCATTTGTAGGGGTTAATTTACTTCAAACAGATGTAAGAATAACTCCAGTATTTCATATCCTTCGAGTTGTAAAATTTCTGGACCTGTTAATTTGAAATACACCTCACTTTAGTACTGCCTGCCTCAAGCTCTGTTATTTTATAGCAACTATTTCTTTATCTCTTGTGTAAGACTAAAAATAGCCTCACAAATAAAAAACTTTGCTAACATTTTGGTGTTCTCCAGTGATCACTGTTACTTTTACAGTTTCACTGAGTTTTTCAGTAGGAGCATGACAACATTGTAACTAAGTGAAAAAATCAAAGCACACTAGAAATACGAGCTTAAAATATTTGTATTGTTCTAAGAGACATGTATTCCTACAGAGAAGTTAAAAGAAAAACGAGTATCAACTTGTTTTAATAAGCAGCTTTCTTTAGTGACAAGTTTGTTTAAAAATATCAGGATAACAAAAGAATTTCGTAACTTACTCTAAACTCAGTCTTTCCCTGGAATAGAAAATAATCCAACAGCACATATATTGGAGTGATAATGCCATCAGCCTCGATATTATAGTGTCACTGGAGTCCTCATAATTTAGTTCTTCCATACTCTACCATGGAATTTAAATAAAGAGTAAAAACAAAATAAATACATTATCATGGCTGGCCCAAGCTTTTAATGAGTATCGATATAACATGCAGAAACTAGATCAAACATAAATACAGCTAAATAATGTAAGCATTAAGGACACATATGGGAATTGGGAGAACTAGCTTGTATTCCCAACTTTTCTTTTCTTTGAACTTCAAAAGGCTGATTCACTGCTTTATGCCTCTTCTTCCTTCCTCTTAAAATAAACACTGCCAATACCTTTTTAGGCTGTCCTTAAGATTTTTTGTGAACTTTAATAATGCAAAATATTGTTATAAACTTCTGAAGTACTTAGCCTATACAAGTCATATCATACCTACACTAACTATATAAAGTACAACATCACTAATTGCAGTACCTTGTAGGAATGTCTACGTTGTACTTGTAATACCAATTGATTATTTTATTATTTATCTATCTTTCAGAAGCAGTTCTTCTACCTGTAATCTGTCTTGCTGCATACCAGAATTTAAGTAGTATGCTAGTGCTTAAACTAATATTTTTCATTAAAAGTAGGACAAATTATTCTATAGCCTAATTCAGATAGCCATCTGAAATGGGAGGAATTAATATGCACACTGGTAAGAGAATAGAGCCACAAATACATTTAATTGGTTGTTACAAAATTTCTTTATACAACCCTATTTTCAAGTATGCATCCTTTAACTACATTTCATATAATCAAATCCCAGGTCAGAAGGGACTTCAGTGAAGAAACTGAGAACCTTTTAAACTAGTCAAACTGGCACAGACAGAATTTTAGGGTTAATGATTTGTGATGTGAAACAATGTATGAATTAAATATGATTATGGGTAAGATATGTTAGAAGTCTGAAGATACAGCCTAGAGGTGACCCAACACATAACAGAACTTGGACACAGTAGTTTCATTTTGTACCTGCAAAAAGATAGCAGTACATTCATCTATTGTCAACACAACATATCGATCTATACTTCCAAAGAGCTTTAGGGAGTAACTACTGCTTCTTTCAACAAAGGTAATGCTGTACCTGAAGAAGTAAAATTATTTTATTAAAACTCAGGCAAGTAAAATAATACTATTTTCTTAAAGGAAATGAATAACATACACCCCTTAATACAGTTTTTTAACTTGCACAGTCTTGATCTTTCTCAAATGCTCAGTTCACTTTAAGACACAATTGAACAATACATATCAATGTAGCAGTGATTTAGTAAAATTAAATTATATTGCTAACTGCATTGACCTATGACCTTGAGGTCTAGGCTTTGACTTTACAAAAAAAAAGAGGTAATATAGAAACTAAGACAGATACTTAGAAACTTTTTCTGACTAACTTTACATTTCGCATTTCTTTTCCTCCTTTCATGATTGTGCAGCACGAGGCAAAGCAAACCCCCTGATTGCCACTGGTATGATCCTAAAATTTCTGAGTGACTTAGAACTGCCAGCTGCACAGCCTCCTGTTGTGTTTTACTAGGAAACACAAGAGACCTAAACCTGAATCTGCAGTACGTCCTCTAGAAACCTGTATGGACAGTGTATTCAGACATTTTAAAAAAGTAAACTCTTACCTTTTCTGAAATTGTACAGCTCTTTGCTCACCTATTTAACACCTTCATCAGTGCTAAAAGGAGCTAGTGAAAAAGTAACAAAACAGCATTCCCAGCTATTTGGCTCATGGCCAGGCTAAACAGAGAACCTGAACAAGCCAGAGTTTAAAAGCATGTCAGATTATGTGTTCAAATTTTAAATGTCAAAGACATATTTTTTTTTTTCCCCTACTGAACTGTAATTAGACACGGACCAAAAATGGCTCCACAGCTGACTCAAGGATATAGCTAGGATTAAAACTGGCATGGCTCTCCTGCAACATGGTGAAATCAACTATCTGTATCTCTGTCACTATGTTTGAGAGATATTGCTGCTCTGGTCTCTATTTCTTTGTTTCTTTCTTTCTTTTCTTTTTTTTTTACTTTCCCCTCATGAGATAAAAGGTAGCTTTACCAGGTATTTATTAATGTGAAAGCAAAATTCAAGAAAATTATGTCAAAGTAAATAATAAGGAAGCACAATGATTTACAACCCCGGCAGTTTTCATACAGCTTATAGAGTATTAAAAATTAAGTGAATAGTAGATCTGAATTTTATGAATAAATTAGGTTTAGTTTTAAACCTAGCCTCTCCCAAACACTGTGATGCATCAGAAAATAAGACGTTTTACTATTGTTCAGTTTGGGTTTTTAGCATAGCTTCAGTAGGTAAAAACAACAACAACAACAAAAAAATCCCAAAGCAATTTTTATGAAGAATTAAATACAGAGCCTCCCAAGGACCTAGAAGCACTAAAGGAAAAAAATGTTCATTAGCATTATGATTTTCAGAGAAAAGCAGACAATTAAAAAAGTTGTTCTGATTAAAAAGTATCAGCTCATTATAACAATTTTAAAAATTGGCCAATTCCATTCTGGTTGGCATGTGTGTGAATCTCTCGTATTAAATTATCAACTTCAACAGAAAATCTATATTCCTGTCTCTTAAAATGCTAATAGTGTAACTGCAGAAATGTACTTGATAGCCAAGTAGATGGCTAATACATGATATAGTAGAACAACATATATGTCCTGAAAATCTGAAAATAAATAATCTGCATGATTAAATAAGTTCTTTTCACTCACTTGGATTCAAAAAGCTGAAGAATATCTGGCATATTAAGAAGACCTTCAGTTGTCAGAAATACATATGGAATCTGTACTTCCAGAAGAAAGGAACCACCATGATTCCCTGAAACATTTTGTATATGTAAGATAATAGTTTAATAAGCAAAAAATTAATGATACATCAAATGGACATATCTTTCAAAAATGCAGCTTTTATTCATCTCCAATAAAACGTTTCCATTCTATACCTTTTTTCCCCCAAAATGAAACTCTTTTGAATCCCTTCGAAATAATGCTTTAATTCAGATTTCTTTAGATCTACAACATTCCCTTAGGATCAGGAACGGTGGGTGCAGCTTGCAGAAGCTGTAAACAATGTGTGAACTTGGCACAAGTCTCTTATAAACCCACATGTACTACTACCTCCTGGCCAAAACTAGGCTTGCACTCAAATAAAAGCACCTTCTTGCTGCATAGATAACCCAGCTCTGTTTGTTTAGCTTTAGCCTTCATAACATATTACTCATTCTCTTCCACAGGCACACGAATGTAGCATTTTACGGAACAGAAAATGTTTTCTTTTCATATTTCAGCCTAACTGTTTATTACACTTCTGGGGAGCACTTACCCATTTGTATTGTTTCAGGGAGGGTGGTTTTAAAAGTCATGTAAGTAACATTCAGATTTTTGCACAGGTTTTTCCAGCCAGAATTTTCAGAATAGTCATATTCCATTACTAATGAGAAGTGTGTCCAAGGGAAGTCAGCTCCAATTTGCTGATTATGTACAATAACGCAGGAATATCTACTAAGACTTAAAAAAACCCAACAAAATATTAATAAAAATAAGTGCAGGTAGAATTATCCTCAGAACAAAATAAACTCAGTTTTACTTTGATGAATTCTAACTGCTTGAAGTCTGTTTACAAAAAATATTTACCCTTCCTGGCTAAAGTTCCAACTCCTCTAAAAATTCATTTAAAAATCAAAAGCTGTACTCTTCTCCCCACAATTATCTGCCTGAAATATCATATTTTCCAGAAATGTCATAATTTGTCATTTCTTCTGTTATGTCCTTTCACCACCTTTTCTAAAATATGCAAAACCCATGTTTTTCTACATATTTTTCTAAAAAAGCTTTTCTAAACAGGCAAATCAACATACAAGGCTAGGAATATGCAATTGTTTGTTCCCTAAAAGTTCCTCGGAGTCTCACTAAGCATTTTTCTTAGAGTGCACAAAATTCTCCACTCTAAAAACGAAGGTGTAGGTTCATATCGTGAAAACTTTACTCCAGACTGGAAAGTCCCATGGAGATGAACTAAAGTAACTAAAGTTCCACTGACCCTAGTCCCAACTAAAAAATTTGTTTTCAAGAATAAAGAATTTAACTTACTTGCTTATGATCTCCTTACAACTTAAAGGGCTTCCTTTTTTCTCAGAATTCAAATCCACAGCTTTCAAACCTGCTTAAAAAGATTAGACAGTTGATGAGACTCTCTAATCTTTCTGATTAGACAGAAATGAAAGAGCCTCTGTGACTGTGAATCAACGCACAACAGTAAGCAGCAAATGTGGAACAACAGAGGTTATTAAAATTTTAAGTTTTACATATTCAGTCTTGCTGAAGTCCTATACAATTTCAATTTGTATTGTACTGTTGGGTGTAATGATTTAGAAACTTCTCAGAACTCAAGGAAAAAGTAATGCAAACAAGTTTCATGTCTCACAAACTCACAACCCTATTACTTTAAAATGAAAAATTAAAGGGTAATACAAAAGGAAGCATATTTGCTCCTTTATAAGTTAAATTTCTTGACACTTTTTATACATTTGTAATTTTAACTGGAAGATGTATCTAAGAAGGAGTACTGGTATTACACAAGTGCCTCTTTTCAAAAGTGTAGTTGAATTGACCTGTGTTTGCAACCAAGTCTTAAGAACTTAAAACAAATAAAACTATTTTCAATAGATATTATTATTAGTAAAAGCACTGTGAACATACCTCCTCCCTTTCAAAACATTCTAAAAGACAGGCGTTCTTCTTCTAAGAGCACAGGAAATACAACTTTATTTTTAAAGGCAAAAGAACAGTACAATACATGACACTTGATAAGGTTCATGCAAGTAGGATCTATGAAAATGGATTTAAAAAAACAATATGAAAGGAATCAGTGACTTGTTCCAAACATAACTAAAGGCTCAAGTTATAATTTTCCTGAAAAATGTTTGTTTTACCAGCTGAATTTGCAGTGTTGAACAAGCTTCTACTTGTGAAATTACTCACAGGTAAAATGTTGAAGTGATGAAAGTGCTATTTGTATCAGGAGGGAGGGGGGATATTGGATATTTGCCTTGAGTTTTATAGATTGCTACACCTTATGCTGACATATTTAACAAATTAGCAAACAAGATTAGCAACACATAGCTAAGGGAAAATATGATCTGTACCTGACTGCTCATTCAAGGCTTTATGCTGGGGACTTCAGTCAAGACTTATAAAATCAACCGCTCTGAATAAGCTTACAAGAAAGAAAGCTTGTGACCAATGATCAGCTAAAAACAATGAGACAGTCTGATCAAGACAATAGATGCAAATATAATTAGGCAATAGGCTGTCCAAAGCTCCTTCATGTTCTGTTCAAAAAATCTTCGACTCAACAGATGAATTATCACTCTCTTGCAATAGAAAACATTATACCAGAACTCTTAAATGGGAGAAAATAAAATTAAAAGGAAAAAGGCTGATGGAAGAGTTAGGAAATATTAAACAGTGCGAAAAGTATCTGGAAAGGCTCCTGATGAGAAGAAAAAGGAGAAACACCTGCACCAAGCATTCAAACAGGAATGCTGCAATACACAGAATAACAGCCACTTTTTATTTCAAAAATACACATAAAATAATTATTTACCTTCTATCCTAGATAATGGGTGAATGAAGGCAGCCTTTTCTCTTTCAGAGTCCATCCTTGTAATGATTAGTATCTGTACAAAGACAAGTACAAGAAACTCTAGTAATGTTAAAAAAGCTTTTTTTCAGCCTGCATACATCTTTCTTTCTCCTTTGCACACAAGATTGAATAAACAGATGGCAAAACCAGAAACTTTGGAGTTTTCCACAACGATGACCATTGAATATGCCAAGTTGGAAGGGACCCATAAGGATAGAGTCCAACTCCCTGCTTCTCACAGGACTACCTAAAACTAAACCATGTGACTATGTCCAAGAGCTTCTTGAATTTGGACAGGCTTGGTGCTTTAATCACTTATGTAAGAGTCTTTTCCAGGGAAGACCACCCTCTAAGTGAAGAATCTTTTGCCTAATGTACCTGAACTTCCTCTGACACAGCTTCATTCCAGTTGCTTGTGTCCTATTGCTGGTCACCAGAGAGGGGAGATGCGCGTCTTTCCCTCTGCTGTTTCGCTTGAGGGAGGTGTAGGCTGTGATGGGGTCACCCCTCAGCCTCCTCTCCCCCAAGAGCAACATGAAAAGTGACCTCAGCTGCCTCTCCTCTTGCCCTTGAGGCGTTCCACCATCTTGGTCCCCCTCCTCTGGACACACAAAACAGACAAGTTTTACATCCTCCTAATATTGTGGTGCCCAGAACTGCCCCCAGCACTCGAGGTGAGGCTGCCTCAGTGCAGAGCAGAGCTGGACAATCCCCTCCCTTGCCTGGCTGGTGATGCTGTGCCTGATGCACTCCCGGACATTCTTGGCCCTCCTGGCTGCCAGGGCACTGCTGGCTCAACCTGCCATTGACACAGACTTCTAGTCTCTTACCACTGGGTTCCAGTCTCTTCTCTCCCAGTTTGTAGGCACAACCATGATTGCCCCATCCCAAGTGGAGAATCTGGCACTTGCGCTCAGTATATCATCCATACAGTTGGTGACTGCTCAGCTCTCTAGCTTGATTTTTCTGTAAGCCCTTTCTACCCTCAAGGGAGTCCACTGCTTCTCCTAATTTAGTATCTTCAGTAAAATCACTTAATGTAGTTTTGATTCCTGTGTCCAGATGACTTATAAAAACATTTAGGAGCATTGTCTCTAAAATTGAGCCCTGGGGAACACCACTGGTCACTGGCCACCAGCCTGATGTAATTCCATTCCCTGTAATCCTTTGAGCTCAACCCATCAGTCAAATGCCCATCCAACCCAGTTATTATGGACTTGTCTAGCTCTGTGATGAACGGTTCATCCAGGATACTGTGAGAGACAATATTAAAAGCTTTGCTAAAATTAAAACCACACTCACTGGCTTCCCCTGGTCAGCTAGATGGGTGACCTTGATATAAGTGGAAAAAGAAAGGAAATTAAGTTGGTTAAGCAGCACTTTTCTCCTGTGAACCTCTGCTGGTTGTGGCCAATGACTGCGTTGTCTCTCAAGCGTTTTGCGGTAACTCCCAGAATAAACTTTTCTGTGATTTTAACAGGCACTGAAGTGGGACAGACAAGTCTGTAATTACCAGAGGCTTCCTTCTTTCCCTTCTCGAAAATTTAAACAACATTTAACATCTTGTAATCAGCTGGGATCTCTCCGGACTCCCAAGACTGTTGAAAAATAATGGAGAGAGGTCCCACAATGATATTTTTGAGCTCCTTCAGTTCCCTGAGATGAACCCCACTGGGCTCTATAGGTTTGTGCACATCCAGATGGAACAGCAAGTCTCAAACAAGTTCAGGACTGCCTGGGAGTTTAACATTATCCTCAGTCATACTCTTCTAACACTGGGCTCTGGGGATTGAAGACAGAGGTAAAAGAAGGCACAGAACGTCTCTGTTTTGTCTGCATCCCTATTTGTGAGGTGACCAACCTTGTTGAGCAACAGACCAATATTGTCTCTGAGTCCTATTTTGCTCTTGACTTATCTTAAAAAGCCTTTTTGTCATCCTTCACAGTGTTGGCCAGCTTGAACTTTAATTGAGCTTTGGCCACATAAATTTTCCCCCTACAGGAGTGAACAGCCTGTCTAAAGTCCCTTCATGTCACCTGTTCATAAATGACTTCCAAAGCCCATATACATTCCTTTTCCACCTAAATTCTAGAAGATCCCTGCTCAGCCAGGCCAGGCTTCTGCCTTACTTTCTTAGCTTTTGACACCTTGGAATTGCCTGCTCCTGTACTCAAAAAAGATGGCTCTTAAAAAGTCACCAACATTCCTGGATCCCAATACCTTTAAAAACAGATTGCCCCTGGACCTTACTAAGTAGCTCCGCCAGCAGTCCCAAGTCTGCTCTCCCCATATTTGAGGTCAAAGTTTTGCTGGCAGCTTTTCTCCAATCATCAACAATTTGGAACTTGGGTATATGCGTGCATTATTATCATGAATAAAGCTCTTCTAGAAGAAATCTTAAATGGGAATATTCCATTAAAAATAAAAATGCTACTTAAAGATACTTAAAGATAGTATCTTTAAGATACTATACCACATTATTACTACTGCACTAGACAGATCTGTCACATTAGAAGTATTATTCCTATGGAAACAAAACTTAAACTGAAGAAATCTAGAATTCAGCCTGCAAGGTACTGATGTACCGGAGGCAGGTACTGGATGTACTGCGGAACTAATTAGAAAGATTTTCCAATCTGTAGGTGGAATCACTAAAGTGTTCCTGCCAGAAATCTGAGACTCATTAAATATTGCTTAAGATGAAAATGTTGAAAAAGATTAGAATGTATCAAATTAACACAGTATTAAAAAGAATCCCCACCAGGTATTTACCTTATGCCATTGTATAGACACTTTTCATGGTGTACACAAGATAAGATTTTTAAGAAGGCACATAGCATTGTCTAATTCTTAAGACTGACAGACTTAAGATAATTGTATGTGTAGATATTAAAAGCATGTTAGATTTTGTCAGAAAAGAACTTCTGGTCAGACAGACAATCATAAGGAAGATTTCAATTTCTGTAAGCAGGTGCACAGAAGAGCCATTCAACAATCCACTGGCACATTTATAAGCAGTTTTGGATAATTGCATTTAAAAATGTAGACCTACATTTCTGCACACAATTCAACAGCCGACTCTCATGCTCACGTGAGATAGATTAAATTTTTAGTCATTTTCTATCTAATCATGAGTACAAAAGACAATGAAACAAAGAGCAAAATTCATTTTTTTTCTAAACCAGCAGTAACTTCTTCCGTTACAATGGAAATGTCCCTTTACAATCCTGCATCAATAACTTTCGCTAACAAAAGGATAACAAGAGTATCATATTTCACATCATATTAACCGATATTTATGTGATATGATAGAACAGTAAATAGTTTATTGAATACAACTTTTATTTCTTATTAAAACTGCAACACATCTACCTATTCTGCCTCATTGAAACCCACCTCTGAATGTTAGGAAACAGTAAACAATTAATAATTGTGAATAAAATCATATAGAGCATTATATTGCATGCATATTTCTGCATGACTGAGTCAAGCAAGCAAGTCAAAACTCAGGACTTACAGCTAAAAATTTTTTATAATCTCATCTAGTGGAAGAGATTTCCTTTTCAGAAAGAAAGCCAAATTGTCACTGAGCTGACATTGAAATGACAAAGTTCTCATATGCCTCCTACTACAACATAATCATAGTAGCACGAAGCAAAATGTGTTGCTCTTAAGAAGAAGAAAAGGATGCAAAATCATCTTAGTGTGTCTGTTGAAGGACAGACAACAAGACAATCAGCACCATTTTATTTTTGTTGCTTCATTTTAATTTTAAATTCTAAGAGGGTGAATAATAAACTGTTATAGTTTTTTCAGCAAAATTTAATCAAAAGATATTCAGAGCTCGTAGCGCAACTCTTAAAAGAAACACAAGAAGAATAAATCCCCAGGAAGTGAAGCATGGAAAGAAGTTAAAATAAACTTAAAGATCTTTTTTGACTGTGTTTAGGAGCATAAATTCTATTCCAAACAGTTAGAACACTTCAAACACTATGCATTTCATTCTGATTCCTAACGTGATCAGTATTCTGTAAAGAAATAATAAATATTCTATAAATTCTAAAAATTCTATAAATAGAAAGGAAAGTAGTGTTTTGCACTGTGTCATATCACCCAAAATATTCACATATCAGGAAAAGAGAATCTTTGGATAATTTGAATATTCTCCAAAACTCTCTCTTCCATGCCGAAGCTATCACTCACAGATATTTGCTTCTTATATCATTCAACTGCCAGGAGGTTGGCCTGATACACTGGCTAAGCAGAAGTTACCTGTGTATAACACCATCCACACACTCTTTGGTGTGTGTGCGCTCCAAGTCATGCTGTACAAACACACAATCATGAATTGTGCTATGATTCTCTCTGTGTCAGATGATTGAGGCTTTCAAATAAAAGGTTATATTATAATTTTCAGTAACTGATGTGATATAATATACTTATCAGGAAAACAAAACCACCTGCAACAAGATAAAGCCCTGGCAATGTTAAAACTCTTTAGCATGTTATTTCACACATGCAACAATGGGAGATTTGGTCAAACAAAAACTTGTACTGCTGTGACAGAGTTCTTAAAATTTATGTTACCCTTATTTAATAGATACCATGAGGTAATTATTAGACTTTTTTTCCATAAACGAACTCTCATTAAAACATAGTTTTGCAATTATTCATATAATCTGGAACAATTTTGTTTGTTAAGAGAAATTAGTTATACTGTTTGTTAACCTTAACGCTGTGTTTCTCTCCATAGCTTTTCATCCAATTTAACATTTCACACTGAAGTGCTGCTATTTTGGGATGTGTTTCATGCTTTTTCTGGCTGCTGTACTGTACAATCTTCAACTGCCTCCAGATATTATTCAAACAGGATTCTAAAATGTTTTTATAGACATCCTTTGCCTTGGACAAATACCCTGTTAATAAAGCAACAAAAGAAGTAGTTGCAGTGACAAAAGATAATTGTCAAGCATTGTGTTCAATCTGTACATCAATTTAAAATCTATGTGAAGGTATCTCGCACAAACACAGATGAAAATTTAATGGCTCCCCAGTATGGAAGGAGAATATGACCACTAATCAGGTACATAAATGGCGTTTATAAAACTACTGTACTTTAAGTAGTATCTGCTATGTAACTCCAGATAGAATTATACAAGATTGTGTCCTAAAGCTGCAGATGCTAGCAGCAACACTGTTATATTTAACTAATCTGTGTAGTTTATACTAAGTAACAACAGCATTTCTATTACCATTGTCTAAAGGTTATTTGGTCTGTGTGTTTACCACTCGTCCTACTATCACAATTATTCTCAACTCTGAATGACGCCTTCTATGTATAAATGGTGAACAATGCTAGGGTTATTTGAAAATGCATAAAGAAAAAATACATCCAAGATAACTACATGGTGAATCACACAGCACAACAACACAACAGTGAAGACTACAAGGTCTACTTAGCAACTTGCTCAATTTTCTTATTTTTTTTTCCAGATCCTTTTTACTTGTACAGTTTCCTGTGTGAGCTGTTGCCCAGGTTTGGAAACACAGGAATTCTGAAATATCATCTAGGAGTGCTTCTGCTACAATAAACAGTGGAGGAAGAACTGCTCATTCTTTTTCCTCCCATCCTTCTACATTGTTTATAGTAATGATAGAAAAGAATTGTACTTAGGATTCTACTTATATATTCATTCTGTACTCTTCTTCCTACTCTTTTACTGCTAGAAATATTTAAGGAAATACAAAATAATTTATTTCCCCTGTAGTTTATGGCTAATGTTTTACATTTTACATCAATTTTAAGGAAACACCATCCACCAGACTGAAGTTAGATGTCAGTCAGACTGAAGCAACTTTATTGCTTATAAAGGCAGAGGGAGCCTGACTTTCCTAGGGCATTCATAAACACTGACTTCAACTTTTTATGGATCTATCCTGATAGAGGTATCTGAAAATTCACAATACACAACTATGGAATTTGACAAGCTCAGCATTATCATTTCAGGCATTAAACTGGGTTACAATGGATTGTCATATTCCAAATTTGAATAAGACCAGAAAAGCTCAAAAAGAAACTTCTACATAAGTCCAGTGTTGTAACTTCAAATCTCCTGCCTCATGACACATTAGATAAAATTTAAGATTTTGCTTAAAGTGCTCTCAGATTTAAGTACCTCACTTCCATGGAGCCTAACAATATTTTTCATGGAAAGTGTCCCACACTAACAAAAGATAGATGGTAAATAGAAACGGACTTGATATTTTTGCATGTTCCTCAGTTTCCACATAGAGATTCCAATGAAAATTTGTCATTCTGAGATAAAAGATGTATTATATATATGGAAGTTCTTAACAAATCCATGGAATAACATAAATGGCAGTCTGTTAGTCATGAACTGAGCTTATACCCCTATGGCAAAGAGTCACAGCTACAAACATGAGGGATGGTCTGCAGAACACACACAAAGCTTTGGGTTTTTGGGTATCATTATTCATTACTGAAAACAAACCTAGAGCTGTATCCAAGCCACATGTTAGTAGCAGATCTCGAACTGTCACCAGCAGGTGTACCAGAGCAGCGTGTCTGAACAGCATGATCTCCTTCTCATCTATTTTACCTTTACAAATAGAAGACAGAAGTGCGGTCTACATAAAATTTCACAACCCACATTATATATACATATATATATATATATATAGTCAGCTTAAAAGACCCTGGTATCTAAGCATTTTCATTAAACACACTTAAACTTAGATAACCTTCAAAGGTTAACCTTCAGATCTGGTGGCCTTGCCAAACAGCTTATGATACAGCATAACTTTTCCCAGGTCATCTGACCCAGAGCAAGTGGCACATAGGGAAGTGTTTTTGAAAGGTGTGTACAGATAAATGGTGCTTGCTGGAGGAGGAGATAACAGTTCCCCTGGGCATATCATTAAAATCACACTGCTTTACTGATTTTAGTGTGGAAATTCTCTACACCTAATTAACATGTCATGATGAGAATTTTCACCTTCAAGAAGGTAAATTTGAATGACATTTTCTTCTTCCTAGACCCACGTAAATCAAACAATTTACGGGCTTCCTGTTCTGTATTGTGTATCCATTTTGAATATATATTATAGGACTTGACTGAACAGGATAGAATTTCTAGTCTGAAGACAGAAGGTATTTTTGGGAACTGCACACAAGTAATGGCTCAGCTCATTATCATAAACCAGAAATTTTTGAAAACTCAACTACAGACTAAGTGTGCTTAATAATAAAATGCATACTTCAAGATGCTAAAAATGGTTGAGGAAGATAATTAAGGAATAAATTACTACAACTGAAGGTGCATTCCAGGAGGAAAATAGTAGCTAGTTCTGTGTACTGAGATTAACATAACTTTTAATTCAAAAAGACAAGCAAAGCACTTGGGAAGGAAAAATCAACTTTAGGACACAGCACACAGAAGGGCTTAGCTGGAAACCACATGAAAGGCAAAGATCTTGCAACTATTCTCCATCAAAAGACAGAAAGTTAATGTTCAGCTCTGTTACTGAAGGTGCTGAAACTGAAGGACTATGTCCAGCTCTTTACACCAATCACCATAAAAACTCAGTGAGGAATACAGGCCATTTAGAAAAAAAGTAACACAGTAAGAAACCATTTTGAGATGAAAGACTGGAACATTTGGCGATATTTGATGTAGAAAAGATGAGAAGGGGAATAATGATCTGCTAATAGATCACTACCATCACAGTAAAGTGATTGTTTTCTATGTTCACTCCAGGATTAAGAAGCAAATACATCAGCATACTCTGGAGTAAAAAGGAATAAGACTGGATATTGTGAAACTATTTTAAACCAGGAAAGAAATAAAAGAAGTATGTTACCAGAGAGATTTTGGTATCTCCTACAGAGACAGAGAAATATTCATTAGGAATGAATTGGATATATTCTCCCTTGTTTCTGTGGACCGTCCAGCAAGAAAGTTCTTATTTCCTTCTGCTGCTTTAGTTAGAGAAAAATGCAATTTCTATAGCATGTAAACTGCATTTGAGAGGGTATAAGTTTTCTTAAATTAATCTTGAATTGAAATCCAGACTCTTAAATATTTTTTCCTTGATTCCGAGAAGAAGAAGTAATTCTCTGTATACTTTTTTCACTAATGTTTTGCTTTCTGTGATTCACTGATACAGATATAGATATCACGTTTGTCCCTCATGTTTGTGAAGATGGTGTTCGCTTTTTTGTAAGCTCCTTCACATTAAGAGAATGCTGCTGCTGACAATTTAATCTGATAATTCTATAGATCACAGGCTGTCATTTTGCAGGGCCAACTACAGTTTCTTTTTGTTTGCCTTCTTTCTCATTTGTGGTTTCACGGCCATTAATGTTTTCTTTGAAAACATTCAGCACAGAAAGTAATGAAATTGAGACAGCAAGAGTCTATTCCATAACTTGTGATGTAATATAGAAACTTGGCAGGTAGTAGACAGCCTACTATGTTATCTTTACAACTAGTTCTCAACTATGAGCTGTAGAACACAAAAAATAACACAAAATATCAAGTAACTTGCTAAATGTTCCTCAAACACAGTCTGTATTTTGTTATGAAGTTTTCCCGACTCTCTCTTTACAGTCAAAAATCTTTGTAAGGGGTCATTAACTTTGTTGACTTTCCTTTTAATTTTTCTGGTTTTATAGGGCTTCCACATGCCACATAGGTGAGAAATTAAGTCAGAAAGAAACCTAATTATTACGGATTTTTTTTCCTCCTCATTTCTAACATGGGCATAGTATTTGGAATCATGAAGGTGTGACAAACTACAGCTACTAAACAAAAAGAAACAACAAAACCACACAGACACCTTTAAATTTTAAAATCTAGCACGAAAAAAAATTCAAACATTGTTTGCTATAGAAACAGCATTTCTGAAGCATGTGTAAAATATTTTACAATGAAAGTCAATTAAAATACTTTTGTATTGCAATATTGAGGTTAATAAATGTAATGTTGAACAACGAGGAGACATTTTGGAAATAAAAGAGGAAATCAATTGTTGTAACTCTATAAGATAAACTGTCAAAAGATTTACCATTAATTTATAAAATCTTAAACCTTGTGTCACCAATTAAATCTGCATTAGTTTTAAAGAAGAACAGATGTTTTCAAAAGACATACCTTGTTTAAAATTATCACATATTACTTTCTCTTGCTGTTTTAAGAAAAACCTTGTATGATCAAATTTAACACTGTCAAAGCTCCAAGTAACAGAAGCAAGTACACCCAGACGTGTCAAATCTTTTAGTACAGGAACGGCTGCTTCTTCCAAGATGCAGTATGCCTGGCATTGGCTTTCTGGATAACACAATGAACGAAACATAATAATGAAGTTTGGTTTCACATACCACTACTGGACATGAATACTCAAAAGACCTAGCAAAACATTAACAACTTTATCTTGTTCATGAAAGCTGCAACATTAATGGAAAGAAGTTGCTTGCCACAGAGCCTCCTGAGTGGTAGCAATCAGCTGATCCTCGTAGCAGGCAACCACACTGTTCCATGCATTTCATAACACCATGAAACTCCATGATGAGAAGTTACGATTTTCTACTCCTGTGACTCACGCTAAGATTGTTCTACTATTCAATTTTCCTACAGCAGCCTGCTTCTACATCATAGTCATTTTCAAAATGTTAATTTTTGTTTTGACTGTAGAAATGCTTTTTCTCCCCAGCTGCATTAAAGGAGTCTTGCTTCAAAATTTAGTAGAAAAAATAATTTAAAAATAAGCTTATAGCTTTGATTCTCATCTCAGATGGGAACAGATGAAAAGACTACTCTTTTACTGGTTCTGTGAAAGAAAATCCCATTAAGCACGTGGTTGGAGCGAATGCATTTCCATGGAAAACCAAACTAATCTGTGCTAGGCCTACAACTTCCTAGGGCTGCGTATTTTTAATTTGAGGCTGTAAAATACCTTGGATAAATATTTTCTAGGTTCTCCTCTACCATTACTACTGCATGAGAAAAGTGTTGTCAGTTATGTTCTTTGGCACAATGTCTTGTACAACAGCCAGAGCTCAAGGTGTAAGGGCCAGTCACGTATGAGATAAATCCGTTGTTGATCTCCACTGTGTTAAAGACCTTTCCTATAAAAATGACTACTGATCTCTTCCATCTCCAATTCTCATTCACTCAGAAAAAAATGTGCAGAATAATAAACAGAAGGTACTGATTGGCATTAAGAGAGTTCATGCCTGCTAATTTCAATCAGACATAACTCAAAGTCCGAGTTACTCTTTTTACTTTGCATAAAATTGGCTTTAGTCTTAAGATGGAGCTCCATAGCCTGTTCTCACCTCTGTGCCAAAATAAATATCCATCCACTTGCAATACTTTCAGCCAAAAAGAGAAGAGACTAAGTTTAATAATTTCTGTATTTGTCTGACCAATATTATTTAATATAAAATTATATTGCAAAACTACATAGAATTATAGAATCACTAAGATCATTGAGTTCAACTATTAACCCAGCACCACCATGTTCACCACTAAACCATGCCCCCAAGTGCTACATGCTCAGGTTTTTTTAACATTTCCAGGGATGGTGAGTCCACCACTACCTTGGGAAGCTAGTTCGAACACCTGACCACCCTTCCAATGAAGAAATTTTTCCCAGTATCCAATCTAAACCTCATCTGGCGCAGTTTGACACCATTTCCTCTGGTTCTGTCACTTGTTACCTGGGAGAAGATAAAGCAGTTCCAAAACTAGTGTATACCTGATGGTTGAATATTGACAGTGATACTGTCTTCATTCTCTTGGGTTTTTTCCTCTGTTTTTACAGTCTCACAAACAGAATCATCCTCTTTGTGAACACGCATATGCTGCTCTTCAGGCTGCGCCACTAAATAATTAAACCACAAGTGAATATTTAGCTATAAAAATCACAAAACCAGCTCAATGAATAAGAAAACTGTTCTATAAATGACTCTAAATGCAAAAATATTTTCAAATTAAGTTGCTTTTGTGACACATACATTTTCTCTTCATGAATTCTTTATTGTTTTCGTGGGCTTACACATATGAAAAAACCACAAGACACAAAAACAGATTAGGCTCTGACTGCCTTCACAGCCCAAGAAGTCAGGCATTATCAGATTACTCTTCCTAAGGGCAGAAATACAGAGCTGGGAAAATTAAGGAGCTGGTACTACTGCGCTACAATATAGCTCCATAGGAAACCGCACATGCCTTTATAGGACAGAAAAGATGCTGCTCACCATAAGGAGCTCAAACTATGAAAAATACATCAGTGAGCGTGTATAGAAAAGGTTAGATACAGTAAGCCATGCAGAAAGAGCATACAAGTTGTAAATAGAAAAAAAAAAAGAGCGAAAAAGAATTGCATATCGCGAATAATTTTTCTCCCATCTTCTAGCTATCCTTTGCAACTTGTTAATATTTTTAAGTGGCTTTCCCTTCTTCCTGATAAATACTGATGCATGAGCTACAACTTCTGGCCACAAAGCCAGAAGTCTGTCTCTTTATTTCTGATTTTTTTTTCTGAGAGAGGTTCTTATTGAATAGTTGTCTTCTAAATATTATTGATTTTTCTACTTAAGAATGTCAGTTTCCTCAGAAAACAAACTAATCATACAGAGCCAGAAGGAAAACAAAAACTGAATTTTTATTCTAGTTAACTTAGAAAACTTGTCTTATTTTGAAAATATGTCTGGGGCTCAAAATTGGATCATTGAATTGTTTCTACTACTTCTCTCCTGCATATTTTCTAAACTAAACATTACACATAATGATATCTTTAAAAAAACAAGTCAAACAACGAAAAGGCCCACAAGCACTGCTGGCCTTTCTAATTTTCAGTGAGAGTTACAATGACCCTCAACAAAAACTTTTCATTATTGCAAAAGTATGCAATGATTTATATTGCTTCTACATCGATGTGGCTTATCACAGACCCCTGTATTTTAATGGGCTCTCTACATATCAGGCGTAACTGATCTGCAACACTGGGGTCTACCCGTACGCATATCCTAACTTGCGTGGAACCTTCTTAAACCTCCCCAAGCCTACTCGTGAGCGTGACATAGCTTGTCTTTCAATACATTCGGATTCCTTGTTAGGCGATGCAGTTCTGGTCACGGTTCACTAGATAGCAGCATAAAACTTCAGATACCTCGGTCTCTTACTTCTAAAATTTGGATTACTGCTTTCTGACGCCATAAAAAGTTGTATGCATCTCCGACAGTGTCAGAAACAGACGAATTTCACCAAGAAATAATTACTTCCACAAGATTACATAAGCTTGCATTTAAACAAATATCCAAATTCTACAGGAATTATTGCTGAAGCTTTTATGTAACAATTAGTGTTCTTTAAAATGCTGGGACATGTAACCAAAACAGAGATAAAACTTATTGTCAGAATTCTGCCATACTAGTCCAAAAAAAATTTCAAATTATTTTTACATATAATTTTATCCTGAAAAGTGAATTTGGAGGTATGCCACTGTCACCGGCTACTTTATGTCACAGATACTTCCTTTTAAAAGCAAATAAGAAAATTCTTCTACTTCTTTTTTCTCTCTATTTTACATTCCTTCAATGCTGAACACATAGCCTGATATTCTTTCCTAAGTACTGCCATCAACAAGAACAGGTCTACCAACAATTCTCTGTTTTCCCTAACACCTCTTCTGCTTCATTGTTTGATGATTTGATGGGGTTTGCGCCAAGGTAACTGGCTCAAATGAATAACTCTTGTTCATTGTCTAGGCTACAGAAGTGAGAGTACTGATATTTTCTATTTGATAACTACAATGAATTTGAGGATTACTACTTCTCCAAAGTGGCCAGGAGATCCAATTCAGAACATATGGGTGGAAGAGAACACCTGAAGTAAGCACCATTTAGAGTTACTTTGTCAGAACAGGAATAAACTCAAATATTTATTTTATTAAATAATTTCAACACCAAAAGAAATCCTGTCCCAAAAAAGAGCACACTCCCCCAACCCAAATAAACCAATCAACCAAAATCCTCTAATATATCTTAAGGAAAACAACAAAGGTAAGATACTTAGCTAAAAATTCAGCTACATTTAAGACCATAAAAATGTTGCCAATTTACTTCAAATAATTTTTTATCCGTAAATCTACTAGGATGAACTAGCATCTATTGTAACGGGTAAAATAGAAAAGAATTAATCTGGGAAAATGGCAGAATAAACTGGTTCATATACCTTCTTCAGGTCTATCTACATAGTATTTTTCCTCTCTTTGGGTGACTGTATGTTTAGACCTCATCATAATAAAGTTGTTCAGATCAGAATCATCGTGGGCCCATTTAGAAGCAAGCGCAAGTGATGGAGGCTTTCCACTACAGGATGAGCCGTCTAGTTTAGAAGATACATCTTTACAGCTGTCTGATTCAGATGGTTTGGGGGTTTTCTTTTCTCGGTTTAAGAAACAAATTGCCTCTTCTGTCTTAACCTCTCTTATGCTTCCTCCAGTAAGGTCTTCCACAGATGTATCTGTACTGTGAATTCTGGCAGATGATGCAGCATTCACGGCAAAGTACTGCCTTTGTGTCTGCAGTGACAAGTCAGGATTAACTACTTTCTCTAACTGATGTCTTTCAGCAGAAAGCAGCTCTTGGTTTGTCATAGAATTTTTCTCTTCAAGCCATCCTGAAAAATACAAATTAATTTCTTTGCTGTGACATTGATTTTTTTCTTTTCTCTCACCTCACTGGAGTTAAGCACTTTGGATGGTTTATAGAGAAGGCGTTTTTTAAAACTTCTTCTTTCTGCCTTCTCGTATCACTGGAATCCCTTTTTAGAAAACTTGCACTGACTAGTCCTAAGTAAAAATGCACAATATTAAGACACAGAAGGCCATGCTATTGTTTGAAGTTTACACCATCTACACGAGTCTTATTGATGTTAGATTTCTAGGAAGTGAGATGCAACACATTTCATTAGGAAGAAAAATTGACTTTTTGTTTTTTAGAGGGAAAAATGAAGAATGCAAACAGTTCTCTCTGAAGATATGCTTCACTAGAACTACAACTTTTTTGCATTGTGGCTGCACAGCCATCTGAAACACAGTAGCTAAACAACTAAAGAAATGTAGAAAGCAGTTAATTGGAAATGTTCTTGCATGAGCAGTGTCTACTTGTTTCACAATATATCATGTTACTGTCAATCCTTGGAGTGCTACAGCCAGAATTGGTGCCTTGCAGTCTGCCCATAGTTATACAACAAAATCTGAATAACTTTTTGCATTTGTTGTTGAAGTTTGATTATAAGCATGCAAAATCATTCATGAGAAATTCTGAAGTTAGGAGCTTTGCAAATTTGAAATAGTCGGCATAAAAAAATACCCTCTACAGCATCACAAACTAAGGAATTTTCACTGTAGCATATTCTCTCCACTGACCTTGTGCAGTCAGGGCTATGTGAATATCTGCTTTATTAAAATATTCCAAAGCAAAACTACTACTTCTTAAGAAATTCTCCTGTATGAAACTATTTTATTAAAAAATGACTGGTGCAGGCTACTCTTCATCGGCACAGTAATAGAAAAGATGACTTTGTGTAGTTAAACACTTTTGTTCCTATATTTGTTCTAAGTTAGTGAAAGTACACTTTAATTGCAGTAGTGCCATTCCTTCATTTTGCTGTAAAATATTTTGTTCTTAAGAATAAGAAATAATTAATTTCTTTTGCTCTTGGAGATACATAACTCTCTGTGGGATTCTCTGTTAAAGTACCTATCTTTGCCTTTTTATCGCCTTTTTAAAAAAAGAAGATACTTACTTTCTAATTGATACGATGTAAATTGTGTGAATGTTTCTACTTCTGTAGGAAACAGACTCTTTGCATTACTGCCATCTATATCCAATTGTTCCAAAATGTCTACAGCTGCTGCATTTAAACCTATACGAAGCCACCAGCTCTCCTCCAGTGAGCTAAGCATTGGTGCTTCGACCTCAATTGGCAGCTTTTTCTGCAGTTCTGTCAGTGAATGGTGCTGATGTGCAAGGTTAACAGCCAGATGCTCTACAAAAGAACCAGAAATTAACATATAATATCAGTAATCCAGAAAGATGGAAACAACATCCTTTTGGAAATGAAAGCTCCCAAGTACTGGTGGCCTACTACATACATCTATTATTCATACTTCCATTTGTAACTCTGCGTCCATCAATAGATTTAAGAGCAAAGATAACATTATCAGAGCAAATGTGCTTTTCTGAGTTCTGTGAGTAAGAGGGGTGGGGGTTTCAATTTTTTTTCAGGTCTAATAATGTGTAGCTGCATTACTAAAGTTACAAATTATCTTGTTAATTATCTGTGCGTTATTGTCATGGTTACAAAGACTTATCATAATCTTTGCCTGAAAAAAAATTAACTGAAATAGTAAGGAGCATACCATACATTATTTTCAACTATAAATCAATGTACAAATGAATTGGACAACAAAACAAGTCAATATACATAACTTAATCCTGAGACTTGTAAAATGAAGGCAAATAAAATGAAACTAAAGAACAGTGGTAATACATATTCTGGCACTTTCATGAACAGCCTGCAGCTTGTTTTGGTTTTGTGTATTCTGCTTCTCTTCTACTCTTGTGAAGTTACAATATTATTTTCCATTAACAGTACTATTGTATTGATTGCTACATATTTTGAAACATTATTTAAGGGAAAATAGCACACAGAAAGGAGTTCACAGATTACCAAATTTCAGCTATTACTTATTGTATATAATAGTAGTGAACACTATCATAAAAAAATAAAACTCTTACTTAATTCAAATTACCTCCATAGAAGGTCACATGGCATACCAACTTCTATGTTGCCAGACTGTGATTTTTTTATATGCACTAAAATAACCACATAATCCAAACTTCACAGGGTTACAGAACTGGATAAACTTCAATGGCTCAACATATGTGCTCTGTAATATAACATTATCTTTTCTGCTATATTTCTCCATGTACATGGAACTCATAAACATCAATTAGAAATTAATCATCAATTAGAAATCCTTACCGACAAGCAAAAGAGAGCTCATATTATCCCGATACTTCTCTGATTGCCATACCAAAGATTCTAAGAATTCCCTAGAGGGCTCTGTAATCAAAATACTATGAAGAACATAAAAAAAAAAACTTGCAGGTATGAAGTTAAGCAGAATTATCTGTTGAATTTTGATTTATATAAAACTACCTTTTAAAGATGTACTTTGACTTTAAATTTTCAATTCATTCATTCATTCACTCGTTCATTAAAATTTTTTTCCTATCCATACAGAGGACAATAGGAAAGAGTGAGAGGAGGAGCCATAAAGGCTGGGTCATGAAGTAAAGCAGCACTGAATAAGAATTCTGTCTAGACCACGGTTCCCGCCTCAAAGGGATACTGAAATTCTTCCTGAATATATTAGAAAGATGGCAAGGCAAAAAATGCTAGTCTCAAATAAGATGAGAAGGAAAAAATGGAGCAATCCTAATCCTATGCTGGCATGAAAAGGCCTAAAATCTATTGCTGGAGGATACCCCCAAAACAGAAAATACTTTCTTACCATATCTCTTCTGGACATTTTGCAGGTGATCCTTGTGCAACATATGTGCTTGCCATAGATATAAATATGCACATATGCCCATACGCATACTTGCTAAATACTTTAAGTATTTACTGTTGCCTACTGCAAAAAGGAGACTGGATTTTCAGGCTATTAAATATCTCCAGAGAAAGAGATCTATGGAAGCAACTTCCTTTCCTTTTTCAGGCTCCTCTGGAAAACCACACATATGGACCACGCATTCCGCCACTCTTTCACACAAAACACAACACAGAGGCAGCTCAAAGAATGTAAGTACCAATTCATAAATACACTGAGGTTATTTTTTCATTAATTTTGAGGATTTATGACTCAATTTGTCACTACCAAGGCTTCATTACCTGTTACCAGAGAGAGAAACAGGTTCTTCTTGAAGTCCTCTGCACAGAAAATTAACCCATGATCTTTGTTGTCTGCATGGAGGAGTTAAAGGCACTTCCATCTCATCTTTCAAATATGGAATATATTCAGCTGGAAATTGCATAAAGCCCCAGCCAAAACAAAAATAAAAATCAAAATCACAAAGCTACTTGTGAATGAAACACACATGCTTATGAATCTACACTAGTGAAATTCTGGATCAAAATAGAAAATATTTTCATGGGACAGTTCAATAAACTATATACCCCAAATACTTCACATCTAATTTCCAGACAGTTTGGGGATAACAACTGTAGATCACACTCCTTTAATGTAGTTCTGGGTACATACGCTTCACATATAAGATTATTTTTATAATTAAATCATCAGGTACCATGGCTGAGGTTTTGATATTCATGCCTGTTGGCCTTCTTTGATAGTTCCTCCATAAAAGAAGTTGATTAGGTGGGAGAGACACTACAGACAATATTGTGGTGGCTGTAAGATTCTGTAAGAATGGCTGTAGGAACAGCCTCAGGAACTTTTAAAACAGTCAAGATTTTAAAGAAAAAATTACTCTTTCAAGCCGAATTAGTACTTATGGAAATTTCTAGGGATGATCACTGAAATGAATTACAACACTAGTTGGGTTTGGTTTTTTTTTTAAAGCAGTATACAAACAAATCTGACATGTTAGAAGTCCTCTGCAAGTCACTTTAAACATTCTTTTTTTTTCCCCCCAGTCTTATTAAATGTGGACATATTAATGATTATTGGGTTTTATTCAAGTCTTATTAGGAATTTGCAACTTCATTGATTTTGGTGGTTTACATTATTGCCCTAGTATTCATCTCTCTGGCATTCTACTAACCAGAAAGTAGAAATCACAAAAACCACAGTTGTTCCACATTCTGTGAAAACTAAGGCAGAAAAATAGTGAATAAATCAGTACCTCCACAAGGAAAAACACTTGTAACGCATTCCCTATTCATTCCACCAGGCAGTAAGTAGATGCAATCATCATACCCACATTGCCTGGCCTATTGGCACAAAGCAGGTTATGAATCAGTCACCTGCCCAGCTGCTCACAGCTTCTCCTTGAAGGACCTAACAAGCCAGTTCTTAGGCAGGAGGGGTAAGGGACAGTGATAGAAAGCCAGAGGACACAAACATATCAGAAAAGCAGAAAAAAAAAGGTAATAAATAAAAGTGGGTACAAAAGAAAGCAATATACTTCCAATCAGTATAACTTCTTTCCCACTCACTTAGAACAAAAAAAGTTCAGTGAACTTATGCTGTGAACTTCAGCTCACAAACCAGTTTTTGTGAGGAGCAACGATTTCAGGACTACTTTGAACAGGACAGGAGCTGATCTCAGGACAGCAAAAATACCTGCCATATCAAAGAAGAACTATTCTTTCTCTTTGAGCAATGCTATTAATATTTGTTCTTGTCTAGTTAATTTTGCCTTTGAGACTGGAATTTTTTTATCAGCTATATTAGTTAAACTCTGCCTACACTCAGAGTAACATTCCCCTTCTCAGAACATTGCTGACTCAGAGAACTATCTTGCCTCTTAATGCCTTTTTTAAACAAATTCAATGACTAGACAAAGACTGCTTAGTCTTATGACCGCTTCTTCTCTGAGTTCAAGCAAACGTATTTCACTTTCGGTAACTTATAAAGAGCAAAATTAATTAAAAGAAGACTGCCAGGTATCTCAGCTGAAACTTAATGTCCAATACAGAAACTTCTGCTATCAAACGGTGTTCTAGCAGTGCTTGCACAGGTTTGTAGGTCTCTATCCTACAGATCTGAATCTATCAAAATAAAAAAAAAGAGCGAGCGAGAGACAGAAGGAAGCTGATTGTGCCCCAACAATATAATTCTGCCTGATTCAACAGCAGAGCTAAGACAGCAACTGCTAATAAAGATTAAGGCAGCAACTTTCTTTAAAAGACAATTCAAGATGGCTTGACTACTCATCTACTGCAGAAGAATGGGAAATATCCTAGAGAAGATCAGAGTCAATTCATTATTACTGTATACAGTAGAAGAGCCCCAAACTGCTCGGATCTACTGCACTTAAGCCCCTCCTGCTTGTAAGCTTCAGAAGACTTTAGAAGAGCAGCCACAAAGCTGACTAGACACAGATTACAGTTTACCATGCTAGACAATAATATCCAGATGTAAAATAAACTTAACTTTATCTTGGTGGAACTTGCTATGTTTGCATTGAGCTTTTATATCAGACACTCTGAAATGATATGATTGTTCCAACCAAAATTCCACTACAAAATAGTATCTGAAGCATGATACTATTAGCCTGCAGAGCATACCTATCAACTCAGTTTAAAACTTGTTGAGACTAAGACAGTAAGAAGGGTCTTGGTCTGGAGAAACTCAACATTTCTCGAGTATTTTAGTAACTTCTGGATGGAAAACTATCAAGTGAACAAGCACTGATGAATAATACTGCTACTGTCCAATGCAATAATGGATAGACCTTTTAATAGTATATACATCGGAATGAGACATACATGTATAATCGACACTCTGCTCAGATCACATTCATTTGTAAATGTTACTCTTTGTGCAGGCCCTTCTGCAGTAAATGAAAGGTGAAAAATATCACCAGCAGAGCCATTTTTCTGCCTCTCTTAGTCAGCCAGAATTTAGCTATGAATAAAGGAGGCCAGCAAAGACTGTATATTATTTTGCGAGTTTACGCCTGGAACTCGAAAAAATTTTAACTAAGGTTGGACAACTAGGTTGAGCAGTCAGACACCAAAGCTGCTCAGCATTGGCAGATGATGTAAACACTATGACTTGGGTTTTCAAGCTGTTAAAGGTGGATACACATAAAGGATTTCCTGATCCCAGTGTAGGAGAACCAAGGATTTAATGCACATTAGCAAATACTCAACACTATTTCAGCAGAAAACAGCTCTGGCTTAACTTCTCAATCACATGTAATTAGTGAACCATTTGCGAAACAGAATGTCTGCACAGGGTTTTGAATCTCTAGAAGTTACAAACACAGCACTTCTACCTGAATTGTTCTTCACCACCCTCTTTTGAAAGCATTTGTATAAGACTTAAACAAACTTTAAAATGTGCTCTTTGACTCCATAATTTTAATCAATCTGCCTTAACTTTCATCTGCCCTCTCTTAGTAGATGAGTTGCTAGATAAAAAAAGATCTAAAATGCAAAAGTTATAGACGTCACTTACAGCCAAAAGCAACAGGAAGGAATTGTAAAGTTGCTTGTGTTTAGACCATAAAGCTCTAGAAAGGAGTATGGCACTTCCACCTCCTTATGGTGCGGGTACAAAATAGTAGATTACATGAAGCAAATCTTGTTATCTATGTGGTATATGTTCTCCCAAGAACAGAATATTAGAAAAACTACTTGAAGAATTTATTTGAAATATCACCCCTTGATTTATACAGATCTTCCTACCTGACTCACAGAATTCCAACATACTTGTGCTAATACTGGAGTAAACCTCTTGTGGAATGGCACAGTACTTGAACATTTCTATTTTGTATGTAATTTCTGCTTTGAGATCTGAAAACAGATTTTAAAAGGTGCCATAAATGAACCATTTATTAATTTTTCCTGTCAGAGCTTTCAATATTTGTATTGAACCTCCATGATATATTGTTATGAAAAATTAATCATGCTTAGTAACCCTAGATGCTTTAGCTGATTAGAGCAGTGCTCAGTCTTGTCCCTTAAGTGACAGAAAAAATCTCCCACAATATTGTACAGTCACTATCTGAATTATTCCAAGCTCTTATGATTACACCAATTTCCAGAACAACTAAGTAGCCTAAATACAGTTTATTAGGAGTATGTGTATGTAGATTCTTTTGCTACTAAAAAAGGACTAAAACAGAACAAAAAAACCACCCAATAGGTTGACATTTATGTACAGAATCCTCAAATCTCTGCAATCTCAGCTTGAAACATGGCACATACTAAATCAGAGGAATGTACATGAAACTGTCTTAGTCTAATATCCACTTTTAAAAATTTTGTTTCTATCTTCAGTAAGAGACTGGATTACTTCAAACTGCTGCCCTATCAGACCCAGAATTCAGCACACATCCTCCATCTTCAGAAGCATTAATCTTCGTTCTTTGAGCTGCTTCCTGTCCACCAAAAAAGTGGAAAATGATTTATTTTGACTTAAAAAAACCCCAAACCAACCCTCAGGCAGTGCCTTTTTCTTTTAACTAAACAAAATACTGTCATACAAATCAATCCATTAGCCAATATCTGTTATTAAAGTTACATTTATCAGTAGTACAAAAGCATTTAGTCATTTTTCTAAAATTCCTTTGAAGGAACTATACCGTCATTGAGAATAATCCCGTCATCCATGGAAATATTTAACCATTTTCCCCCCAGAAATCTGCTTTTGTGTTTGCAATTACAATGCAACAAAAGCATTTTTTATTATATGACTGTTCTGCATATAATCCTCTTAGGGATGTCTCTGAAAGTAAACTTAGAAACATATTAGAGAACACAAGACAAATGATTATAGTTATGGTTGATTATATATCACAAATCATGGCTTCTATTACATTTGTGTTCAAGATTACAACACAACCCTGGACTAAAATGGCAAGTAGTTTACTACTCCTTAAGGAGACATCTCTAATACCAGAAATTTGGGTATAGCACAGTTCCTAGTTCATCCAGAGAAACTCTCACCTGATAAGCTGTGAAGTAATTTTTAAGTGAACTCAATACAAAACAGCATGATTATGTTAAATGTGTTCAAATGAAAGGAAAATCAGATCAAGCACTTAAGAAAACCAACCCTCACCTTCTCTGATCACTTGTTTGCAAAGGTCTTCATCATCCACAGTGACTGGAGTTATATTTAATACCTCCTTTAGTTCCAAGTATGATGGAATCTTAACACAATCAGATCTGCCATTGTTGGGTTTGCCAAATTCTAACTCAACAGGCAACAAGAAATACTGAAAAAATATTAATCACGACAGAATGGCCAGTAAATTTCTTTTGATGTTACTGTACAGTCAAAGCTTCTTCAAAATCTTGAAATAACTTAATTCTAAACCAATTTAAGAGCTCTTAGGAGAGAAATCACTTGCCATTTACACAGCACACAGAAAACTTCGCTCAAGACAGGGTTACAATGTTACAGAATTTCAGATTGAGTCAATGGAGAGTAGAAAGTGTATCTTAATTTACAGTTCCCGACCCAGTACAATCTTCATTTATTTTACTGAAAGTTTGTTTTTTAGAATTTTGAAAAATGGAGCAAAAAGTAGATTTGACTTCTTTAAAAAAAGGGCCAAGCTGGCCCCCCAAACCCCAGAATATGTCTTGCAGCTTTCCCCTTCCCATGCTCATGACACGGCTTCCTGTTCTGATTAATTTTTATTCTTAGTGTAACAAGTATCTACATAGAAGGGCAAACACATCAGGAACCAGGAGAAACAGCTGGTCAGAGTAGAGATTCCTAAAAACAGCACTCAAGAATTAAAAAACCGCAAATAATACCAGTGTTTTCTAATCTTGGAAACACGAAAGCTTAAAATATTTGGCAAATATTAAAATAATTCAGTAATTCACTCACAGGTGAACAAACACATATGCATAACGTAGAACAACCTCTAATATAATATATAGTATGAAACAACAGGATGATACCTCTTCATCTTTTATAGATACAGTACAGAAATTCTCTTTAATCCTCTGCAATTCATTTTGACTCTCTTCCATCTTCATTTCATTTTGGAACGTCAAACATTCTCTTTAAAAGATCATAAAAGAAAGTAAGTGACTTCTTTGCATTACTTAATGTTTAAGATTGAAACTCTTAGCAATAGTTTTGATAGCCATATACATGGCAAAAGTTTTTCTAAATCCACGCCTTTTCTAAGAAGGCAATTCCAAGTGATGCTGTACTGATCTGTGTAATTAACCAATAAAAATTTTCAAGAAATAATACATTATATGCAGAGCAGAACCGCTTAATATTGAGGCCTGCCTTAAACAGTTACAGAAAAAACCTCTCTATTATAATTCTTCAACCTCCCAACACATAAGTCCCCTCATGTAAAAGTGCTTTCTGCAAAAGCTGAGGATCTAATTTCTTCCAATGTCAATTTTTTTACTATACATAAAATCTCTGTAATCTATTTGCCTTATTTCTCTTTTGTCACCTTTAGTTTCTATTTTCAGGAAAGATTCAGCATGAAAGAAGGCAGAGTGTGCTTATTACTAGTTAAAGTGAAAACTAAAAGTATGTTCCATGGTTTAACTGAAAAACTTGAATAAAACACTTGGAAGTAAAACTCAGGAATGAGGCTACTACTTGCATTGTAAAGCAAGGACACAAGCAGCACAGGGATGAAGATTTGTCAGGTAGGAAGAAAACACTTCATCAGGCTTGCCCTTTGTGCCAATTACAGGCACTAAATCTATAGTGACTTTTTAGGGAAGTAACTTCCTCATCAGTCCCTGACACCACTGTTTTCCTGGAGGAGTATTTTAGACTGAAGAGTAAAAATTGTTCCGTGTCCAGCCTTGGGATGCTCATGAATTTTAACTGAAGTAGAAGTCCGTTTAATGGAGTCCCTTTCTCTAAATGCATCTCCCTGTGTGCTGCACTAGGAGATCCAGACTCCCACCTCGGACAGGTCCATGGTTTTGCTAGTCAATCACAGATCAGGAGGTCAGAGCTATTTTTGTAAAGCTTCACACTAGCATTTTTTTCTCCCATCACTGGTATTTGTGAAAGTCATTATAGAATTTGGATTGTGTTATCTTCACTGGGTATTTACAGCATTCACACAGTCTTACATCCAAGAGTCACTGTGAGGGGCACATGTTTGAAAAAACAGGCAAAAACCCCATTCCTCTTTCTTCCACTATATGGGTACAGTTGTTTCAGTTAAAATCTGCTTTACCTTGCCTGTCAGTCATGCAACCCTTCCAAGTGCAAAGAAAGCAATACAAGTAGTTCAGACATGAAGTAAACCAGCACAAGATTTAGCCAGACTATGAATGTAAGTACACAGTGAGTATATTAACAAAATACTAGGCTCATTTTTGATACAACATACCTGTTTTAATGTACCGGTTTGTTCAAATTCATGACATAGATATCATTCAATTAAATTCAATCAGCCTAGCAATACAAAACTGAGCAAAACCATAAGAGTAATTAATATTTAAACTTGAAGAAATACTATTCAACAGGGTAAGTGCATGGATTTACTGGCAGCACATCTGAGAGGAGAGAAAAAAGGAACATGGAAGCATGTGTAAAATCCTAGCCCTATTAAATTTAGCAATACTTTCACGATAGGGAATCAGTCAGTTTGAGGGAGGACAAGGTCCCTCAAAGACAAACATTGTTTCAGTATTCCAAAACTAATATCCCGATTGCATTTCACACCTACAGAACGTAAAAATGACATAATTTCATTAATCCAGTTTTCTTAATGCATATAAATTTCACCCTCCTCATTTTTTCCTAAGATGAAAAGCTGAAGTCTACCTGCTGCAAATATAAACTAGTTACAAAGGTAAAATACAACAAATATTAAAATGTTAATGGCATTATACACAGACTATTTTTTATGTTTAATATTCTACAGCAATTTCTAGGTACCTGAAAATATCCTCTGCTGTTAAAATCTGTCCTTCAGAATCTAAAAGGGGATCTTTCACTAAAAAAAACTGTAGTCTGCTCAGAAGTATGGATAAAGTTGGCAGCTTTTTACGAAAATTTTCAAGATTATCAATAAAAACAAACTCCTCTTCCAAACATAAATCTGACAAAATATAAGAAAAAACACATTATAAAACAAGATAAAAATACTAAGAATTATCAGAATAAAGAGAACTGTCGAGCAACTGTTGGAATATTAAAAATGTCAGCAAAACAATAATTGCTTTTTACTTAAAGCTTAAAAATCCTAAAACATTTAAAGTGCAATGAAGTCTAGACTTCCACGGTTCACATGATAAGCTCTAGTTTTCTTTCGCTTTTTCTTTTGTCTTACATAATACCTGTTAAAAATAAAAGGTATTTTCTTTTTGTTTCCTTGTTTGCACTTTCAAGTACGATAAAGGAACTTCTGAGGTAGGTTCTGGCCAAGAAACTTAGCTCAGTGCAAGGCTAAATGTAGAAATGAGACACTTTCTCCATACATGTCTAAACCTAAATGCAGATTCCCTAATTCTGAAGAAAAAAAAATTTAAAAAAAGGTTGCAAATTACTATGATTTCAAGAAAGATGACATTATCGTATCAATACAGGCTGGAGAATGAACAGATCAAGAGCAGCTCTACCAAGAAGGACTTGAGGATGCTGGTGGATGAGAGGCTGGACATGACCCAGCCATGAGCACTCACAACCAAGAAAGCCAAATGTGTCCTGGGCTCCATCCAAAGCAGTGTGGGCAGCAGGGGAGGGAGGAGATTCTGCCCCTCTGCTCTGCTCTGGTGAGTCCCCACCTGGAACACTGCATCCAGCTCTAGGGTCCTCAAAACGACATGGGCCTCTTGCAGCCGGTCCAGAGGAGGGATCACAAAAACAATCAGAGGAAAGGAACACCTGTCCTGTGAGAAAAGGCTGAGGGAATTGGCATATGTTCAGCCTGGAGAAGAGATGGCTCCAGGAAAACCTTACTGTGGCTTCTCAGTACTTAGAGGGGGCCTATAAGAAAGGTGGAGATAGACCCTTTAAGTCTTAGGTTTTAAACTTAAACAGGGATTATTTAAATTAGATATAAGGAAGCAGTTTCTTACAACAAGGGGGGTGGTCCCTGTGCCATCCCTGGAGGTGTTCAAGGTGAGGCTGGATCAGGATCTGACCAACCTGAGCTGACTACAGCAGAGCTGGACTCCCTTAAAATGTCCTTTCCAATCCAAGCCATCATATGATCCTATTTCTTTTGATAAAAGTAGTTTTTTTAAACTACTGCGTTCCAGAGACAGAAGTGATGCAGTAACCACATTTGACACATTCCCTTACATTTGCAGTATGAAATACATATATATCTACACACACATTTTACACATATATAATACATACAGAAGGGCAAAGGGAGTGTTTTGTTCTTCTTCCTTATTTTTTACCAATAAGGAAGTTCCCTTATTCCCACATCCCACTTTCACTCCTTGGATGACTCCCTGTCTGTAATAACTCTCTGCTCTCCCATAGTGCCTAGAAATGATGGATACTAATTACGTTCCCACCAAACTGTTTTATGATGCTAACTCAAAAAGATACCTATAAAGAAATCTATCTAAAACTTCTTTTGGCTTGCATCTCTGTTGAACTATTAACACAAGCCCTGCTTCTCCAGGGAATAAATCCGTCCCTAGCAGTTAAACCTTATGCAGCCGCAAAGGTTTTGATTGTCCAAATGATTTCATCAATGTCTCTGGAGCATGCGCAAAAAATTACGGAAGTTAACAAGATTACTCTACCAAAAGTTAGAAAACAGTGAATTGAACACTTTACCTTGCCGTGGTTCTTTAAATTCAGTGGCATAGTAAATCTTCAAAAATTTGTCTTGGGTGGAGTCTTCCTTAAAACCATTCTTCATAAGTAAAAAAGGTTCTTCTGTGTCAGTCTGAGAGCAAGGATTTGAACTTGGAATAACTTCTATTAAATCACTACTAGTCTGAAACCCTATAGAGGAGATAGGTTTCCTAAAAAACAGAAAAGAAATATCTGACACTTAAGCTGTAGCTAAATCAATGTTGTAACTTCCTTGACTCCTCAGTGAATCAACAGCACTCATCAAGGTGCTCTAAGAACTTTGATAACCACTGTATTCACTGAAGAAGACTGGAAATCACAGAGTTCCCTCTATTCACTGGATCCATGGTCAAACTACATGTTCAATTCTTCCCCAAGAAAAAGCCCTTTTAGTTTACACCCAGCATTAAATTGAACAAAAGGAAAAAAGCATCAAGCCTATTGATGTCATAACATTTGTGACAAAAATTTGCTGCTGGGTTAAATGTACACTTCTGTTCCTAAAACCACGAAGAAATTGCAAGTAATAGCAATAGGAAAAAGACAGGGTAAGTGAAGAAACAAAACCACTTCATTTTCCTGTCACTTTTCATACTAACCTCAGTACTACTATTATTTATTAAGAAAACCTCTCTACGGTTTGCCAAATAGGTAGCACAATCATTTGACTACAGAAAGAAAAAAAAAAAAAGCCATCATATTCCTGAGCTAAGTATGCATCTGGACAAAACAGTTACTACTGTTGATTAAGATATGTGTTAATGCTGTGCCACCCATATAAATTGACTGCAACAATATTGTAACTCTGACGAGTGCTGACATTTTTGAAGCACCCAAATCAGCTCATCTATAGTTATTGTACTTAATATTCTCTTTTCAGACAACGGATTTCTCAATTCTGCATCCTATTGATTTATTCATATTTTTAATAATACTTTGCATTACACCATCTTGCTATTTGCTAGTCATCTAAAGGTAATTCTCATAAATGCAATCAGTGTATAAGTGCACCTCTGACATGAGTAAATGGCAATAGAGGGGAATCTCTGCTACACATCTTCAAAAAATCAACTATTTTACAATATTTTGATTATAGTTCAGAAGTTAATTTTGAAGCTACAAGTAGTATAGGTCACAAGTAATAACCATGGGGTACTGATAATAACTAATATCCAAAGTTTCACATGGCATAAGTCTTCAAAAATCCATGAACCTGAAAACACTGCCCAGTTACACCAGGGTCAGCTTCACTGAAATCACTGGGTTTCACTATAGTTTTATGGTTAGAACAAACCTAACTGAATTGCCCATTTGGAGACTACACAGGCCACATCTTCCAAACCCAAAGCTCTAGTAAGGCTGTTCTTAGAAAATGGCAAATATTTTAATGCAGATGATTATAAGTATGGAAAAATACGTTCAAGTCATATCACTATGCTTGTACAGTTACATGAGATAATTGTCTTAGAGAGGAGGGGGGAAAATGCTTATTTTCATGTTCATGCGGTTTTCAGAGACTTTTGTCAGTGTCATAAATGGATTACACAACCATTAAAAAAATCTATAAAGAAGCAGTGAACTCCATAAAAACACAATACTACTTTTAGTGCAAAAACATCTTTGAGTTATCTGATAGAGTGTATTGCTCCAGCACACTTGCTACCGTCAGGAGACATCTTCATATTCTGTTTTCATCATTAGCTTATAATTCACAAAGTATCTGAATGATATTAAAGAAATAATAAATGTTTTTAACTTAAAGTTACTGACTTTTCCAGGAAATCCTCCACAGGTAAACTTTTCTTCCATTGATCCAATACTGAAATAGCAATCATGTTCTGTGTTGAACCAACTAAAATGAAAAGGAGAGGAAAAAAATCACACAAAAAAATTAAAATTAATTTTTATATATTGATTAAATCACTGCAGAGGTTAATCAAACTTTACACACGATGTATAGAAGAAACAACACCTTTGGTTTCTATTACCAAAGGTAATACAAACGCACAAGAAAGATGCAAACACTTTTATACATATATTTACCTTTGTCATTCGAAAACCTCATTTTTTCCCACATCTCATAACCTCAGCATCATCTTCCAAACCTCTCCCAGCGAATCAGATTTAGTATTTTACTTATCTCTGATCATTGTTCTTTTCCATCAACACTTCCCTGGAAAGAAATCTTTCAAGAGATCTCTACAAGCTAATCAAATATCATCTCATTTATGGTGCCACACAAGTAAATATCTATTACCCATTTGTTTCAATTTGGGCAATGAAGACGTTCTACCTTCAAGAGCTACAAGAACTGACATAGTGCTACGTCTGGAAATATTTTTTTTTTATGAGACTTATCATATTATGGATAAATATAAGCTTTTCCTTTAATCAACAGTAAATCTAAACTAAACGTAAGGATTATATAACATACTTCTAGTCCATGGCTTCCTATACTTATCATCAGCAAAGAGTCCATTGAGATGATACTTTTCATCTTGATGTAAACAGGGAGGAAAGCAAAGTGATAATTTCCAGATGGAAAACTTCTGCCTTGCAATGCTCTGAATAAAAAAAGGCATGTGAGAAAAATATGAGAGAGAGACAGTTCCGCTCTTTTTGTGCACTACCTCTTCAAACATTCCCACTGCTTTCAAGGGTTTTCTACTAGAACACAATATTTTATATTTAAACCTTACTTTTGTAATGCTAACACAGTCCAATCTAAGAGAAGATACTAACATTTACCTGATTTGCTATTTAGCTTTTAATCTACACCTCTGAGTATGCAAAACTGCACACACGCTTAGCTACACTTTAACTAAACCTTGAATGTGCAATTACAAGTGCTTATCTTACCACTTGGAATGGTCTCCTGAATGGACACACTGATAAGCCGATCAGAAACAATTTAGCATCATTCCTACTATTGCTGTCTCAAGTGCTTTTAATATTCTAAGGCCTCTTGTCTTTCATGTGCCATTATGAGCTAATGAAAGCCCTTTTAAAGCCTTTCTTTTTCACTAAAACTAGGGGTAGTAACCAACTGAATTCTGGAATTAAAAAATCTATGTGGCAAGTTTAGTAACATTTCACTGAATACCAAGTTCAAGAAACTATCTTACAGTTTTTTTGTCACAGAAGCCCATTTCCAGTACTGTATAAAGAACACAGAACCACAGAATAACCAGTGGGTTCAGAAAGCAAAGAAAAATTACACTTACATATTTGTGTTTAACAAGTTTATAGAAAGAAGAAGAAAGAAGTTGCTCTTAAAAAATCTGTGGCGTAAAAGGCATACCGGAAAAGACAACTAGCTATAGTCATGTGGGAGAACATAATGAATGAGACTAGAAACTTCTCTGTAGTTGTAAGTCCATTGCCTCACTTCAGCTGTGTTGCTTCAGGTCCTAGAATTGTCCACCCATTCCAACATATGCTGTCAAGCCAAATATAGCTTGTACTGTTAGACATCTTAGGTGACAAATCAGAAATACTCAAAATATTTCACTGACTTGGACTGCAACTAGAATAACCATGCTGTTGTTGTACTTTTCAAACCTTCCTATCTAAGAAAAGAGAAAACTTAGGGGAAAAAAAAAAGCAAAACAAAACCAAAAAAACAACCAAACAAAACAACAACAACAACAAAAATCAAACAAAAAAACCAAACCAAAACCAAACCAAAAAAACTAAACCAAAAACCAAAACAAACAAACAAAAGCCCAACAAACCAGAAACCATGGGAAGCAATGAAAACAAATACTGTCACTTCATCAATACAAATCCTTTTTCCATTTCAGTCCAATCCTTTGTGGGATAGTTACAATTCTGTAAATGCTAGTTAATTTTAATAAAAAAGGCAAAAACTCCTGCCATCACAGCATCTTTTCCTCAAAACACTCTTGTGAAAAAACAGATCTGATCCAATGCAGTCTCTCTTGCCTAAGTCAGAGCATGGCGTTTCCTCAGTGATCTCTTTCACAAATTCTGAATAAAGAAGACAGAATCAGACAACTACAGGCAGCTGGACTTATTTCTTCTACATATTACTGGCCATATATCAGTTTAGGTAATCTGTATTGAAGATACTGCTGAAACAACTGCATTTACCATAAAATAAAGGACAGCTAGTGAATTTCCTAATAGAGATAACAGGAATAGAAAACGCTAATGATGACCCTTCTCTTCATTAAAACAAGCTGTCAGAATTGGCACATGAAAGTTGTCAAAAGATTCAGGTTAAAGAAGAATGCTACTGCTACTGTAGAAGTAGAAGCTACTGAACAAATAAGTACATGCAATAATAAAACAGATCAGAAAAAAATTTGAAACATCACTGTGTAGTTTTACTGAGGCTAACTTTAGCTTAATAGCTAAAATTGTTTTCTGTCACTGATCTTTGTGAAGTGGAAGAAATACATCCTAGAGCTATCATCACAGGTCATAGCCTTAAACCAGGAAAACTGTGCATTTTACAAAACATTTTAAATGAAACAGTTCTAAGTGTACAGGTAAAGCTGAATTAGTTCACTTTACAAAGTCTGATAAGACACAACCTTTCTTGCCATTCTCAAGCATATAAAAGTGTTTTTCAAGGCCATTATTATCTGCTGCAGCATTCAATCAGTGCATGTTTACCCCTGTTTATCAAGAAATTATAAAGGTCTCTGCAAGGTTCTCTTCTAACTGAAAGATATTACGTGCATTTTCCCAGTTCCACTCAGTTTGCATGTATTGTCAGTTTATAACATTAGAAAACCTTGCACTACCAAGATGATTTTGCAATCACACCTACAACACTCAGGAGCACGAAGTATGTAACTCTTGCATCTAGGATGACTGGAAAAGGTCCTTTCTTCAAAGATGCTTATAAAGGGAAGCTGGAAAAACTATACCTGGAATTGATATAAGTGCGTAACAGGTATATTAGGAGCAGGATTCTGCATCCAGTTGAGTGAGATATGTGCAGGAATCAGTTTGATATTAGGTCATCGAATTCAAGCATTTCCTAAAAGCTGGAAGCTTTAGTCAAGTGCACCTGATACACGAAAAATCAAAAACCTTCTCTAGAGGGTAGCAACCAGGCACAAGAGCAGAACCAGAAGCTGCAATTTGAGCACGGTATCTCCCTTGCACAGTCAGATCTGCAATACTTTTAAATGTGTGACCGCATCCATTAATCCCTTCTGGTAGCACTACAGAGCAAGATTTACACTGCTCCAGAGCAGCCATTCAGCAAGTCACTCAGTATTTCTCTTCTAAAAGTTTTCAGTTGTCCTGATGTCAGCACCATCCTCCTCAAAACTCAGGCAAGAAAAGTCATGTAATTCTTCTCTTTTGTGTATAGCCCTTAACATGTTTTGCTAACACATCTATTTTTCTTTCATAGATAGTACAGAAACAACTGGTGGTCAAGCTGAATGGAACTACTGAGAAGACTTCCACACAAACACTGCATGACATACTTCATACTGCTGGAATTACAAAAGAAGAAGAAGTTCTGATTGCTACAATCTAAGAAAACAGTAGGTATGTACACCGGCACCATACAGAACCGCTGCTGTACTCTAAGGAAAGGGATGTGGGCGATGTTTCATAACACGGATCACAGTTTCACTGCAGGTACCAATGCCGGACCACTTCCTAGGCTGCAATTCTTCAGTTACATGCCAGGAGCGCTTCTGTGTGTCCTCCTACTCTCCCTGAACTCCTGAAGGCATCACGTCTTCCTACATTATTCTGCTCACACACTACAAATGCCCCCTTCTGGCAAAGCACCACTTCACTTCTCTACAAGAGAAGCCTTGTCTTTGGTCTGTGGCTTTTTTTTGAAAATATAAGTAAGTAAAAACCCAATTACGACAGAGTGCTTTGGGGATAAGAGGCTGGCAACGTCACAGACAGAGACAGGAAGGAAAACAAGACTTGACAAGGCTTCTAGATCTTACCTGATCAAAATCTGTAAAGCCAAAAAATTCATTGTTGGTGTGGAAAAAAATCTCCTTTCCACGAATTTAATCTAAGACACTGCAATAACTCTTCACTACAATCATTGAGGAATACAGCAGTGTGTATAACTAATACATGCCAAAGCAGCTAGAAAATTGGATTAGCTCTCCAGAAAGTAATTAATTTAATTTAACGCATTAGAAGGCACAGTGCATTCTCCAAAGAAAGCTCTAAGCAGGAAACTTATATGTGCATGATAAGTAAATAGTAAGTGCAACAGACACCAAAAATAACTGATACTTTTCAGTTTGGGCAAAATTGTACTTAAATTTTTTATTAAAAAAACCTGTAATCACTTCACTATGTTATCCCACAAAGTACAGCATAACAATCTCTCTGAAAGAGAATTCTAAAGAAAGTAGTTCTTATTATCTTTTTTAATGTGTACTCAATCTTTTCTTCAGTAACTGCCATATTTCATTCAGATTATTAAGAGAAACAATAAAACTATACCTCATATAAATAGTCTGTTGAGTGATACTTCAAAGCTGCAAACATCTTGTTTTGTGATGTTTTCAACATTTCAATTGTCTGGAAGATATACCAAATATAAAATGTTTTTAACTGATCCATATCACCTCAAAATGTTGAAAGAGAAGGTTGAAATTCAGGTTCAACATGAATAGCTTCATAATTTCTAGCACATGCACCATGGACTGAATTTCCTGCAGTAGACGACTACCCAAAGCATTCAGTATTCTTCCTCTGGAAGGATGTAACAGACCAACTACAGATCACGAACATTTGATTTTTTACCTGAAAGAACTGGGCTTTTGATTTTTTTTTTAGCTATGCCTCTTGGTGTTTTTTTCACAGAAAACCTTTAGAACCATTAAGTGAATGTAGGCAATACAAATTACCTCCCTTAAGCAGTAACTCTTAAATTAACTGATTCAATGATTTTTTAATGGATTATAAATTAGTTTTTAAAGGCAGTAATTCAACTGTCTAAACTATTAACTTTTCACTGCCTCATGTATTTGTGAGGGGACTTTCCCCCCGCTTTCAGTTTTACAGGTGAAAAGGAGATTGTATAGGCTAGCTGGGTGCACGAGGAACACCAGGTCTCTAGGCTAGTTGATGTTTCTGAGAGGAACCAGGAGAGATGCAAAAACTTTACAAGGCCAGAGACACAGTGTGAATGCAAAACAGGATATATTGTAGCTGGGATCTGCATAAGGTAATACAGTACTTTTTCTTAATTAAAAATACGTAGAAGAGTCGAAAATAAAGTAAAAGAACCCTATCAAGAAGTGTATGATGTAATTGAAATGCAACCAAAATGAATTGTAGGGCCATAAGGGAAACTTGTGACAGAAGGCAATCTTCATGTATGTACCAGTACGCATCATGACATGAGGCTAGAATTGCCTGCCTAACAAATTTGGAAATACCAAATTCAGGTATGGATGTAATAGAATTGGAACCAGTGGAGGAAAAAGTAACTAGGGGGTAGTTGCTTACTTGAGAGGAGTCTGGGCAGAGAAAAGCAGTGCAGGAGAGAAAAAGATAGGTTCAAGCAAAGAAACAAAACAGGGAATAAGGTATACAAAATCATACGGAGAAAAAAGTAGAAGGGAACCTTCTGAGAGAAAGAGTGTGGATACTTTGAAACAGTGGACCAAAATCACAAGATGCTAGAGAAAACCCTTTGGACAGCCTGCTGGACCTTCCATCAGATCTACATCGAACAGATTTGGTGTGGGAGAGCAGAGCAAGCAGGGATGGTTTTGTAACGAGAGATGGATCTGCACGTTAACATCAAGTGCTGGAGGGCAGTGGATAGAACTGCACCTTAGCAGAACTGTGTATCACTGACTAAAACTTCTTTGTAGCAATATAACCACGCACTAATTCAAATATTAGGTATAGAACTGCAACTACTACTCCCAGTGATAAAATCTGAATTAATACACCTAGAAGTAGTGAACTGCTCAGCAGTCACTCTAGGTAGCACCAGTTTCTTAAGGGTGTGTTAATAAATAAACAACAAAACCACTGCATCCGGGTACGTTCCAACTTCCCAATTTAAAACTGAAAAAGTGGGACCTAGAAATACTAGTCTGTGAGGCTACAAGGAAGCCTTCAAAGTTTTTTTTGAGGAAAAACAACGAGTCTGTAACAGGCTATGACCCTGTTTCATTCTCCAAAGACTCGAGGGAACACAACCTTCAGTAAATGAAGTATGCCACGCGGATGCGTATATGCCAATAACGCGGATGAGGGACTTCTTGCCAGCGTCAAATGTTTTTAAATCTACAGCAGTACGGACAGGAACCAAACACCACCACCCACCTCAGCCCCTCACGGCTCCACTACCGCCCTTTCCTCTGCGCACGGCGCCTGCGGCCGCCCGCCTGGGACGGCGAACTCGCCCCTCTGATTGGCTGTCTCCCGGAGCGCTCGCCTCTGATTGGCTGTCTCTCTGAGCTCTCCTCTCTGACTGGCTGCCGCTGATCCCGCCTCCCGCCCTCCCCTCAGGAGCGGAGCGTCTTTAATCGCTGCGTGCACGAAGGGGAATGGTGGGCGGTTAGCCGATAGGAAAGCTTATATGATTTTCAAAGCTGAAAATATTTTTAAAGCAGTAACTGCGTAAGTAAGCTCAATTAAGTAACTTCTTCTGTTCCCTCGTAGCAGCTTGCGTGGGAGAAGAAGTTAAAAGAACGGGACCGGGTTAGTTTTTAAAGGGATCGTGTCTGAAACGGCTGACCTGCTGCCTGTTACCTGGGGGATAGAAACAGGACGAGGCCACAACTTAATTCCTAGAAATGCTTACTCTTCTATGTTCAGAAAATATATGAAATGTCAGTGTCTACAAGAAGCTGTCAGTTTAGGGAAAAAAAAAAGCCTTTTTTAAAATTTTATTTTGCTTTTAATGAGTGCCTAAATTGTTCTCACAACCCTCAAGCTGCTGTCTGTTGAACAAATCGTTGTGTTTCTCAGAAGGCAATTTAGTGTCAGATTTCTGCAGTGCCCAGACTCTGACTAATCCCTGGAACGACAAAAATTTCGGGAGTAGTGCGAACGCCCGATCCCACCTCCCCTACCGCACAGCATCGGACTGTACAGACATCCTAGCCTGTAACTAGGCCAGACAGTTCTGCTTGCTGAAATGACACCTTACCATGGCTGGCACCACAAAGCCGTTTTACTGTCTATCCATGCCTTTTCCTCCTTTTACTGTAGATGTGGATACCCACAGAGAACACATCAGAAGTGCAAAAACCCTTGGCAATGCTGCATTCAGCCAGTTGCTGTAATAGTTCAGAGAGTCTGGAATAACGCATCTCCTCCAAGAACTCATTGCAGGTTGAGTTCCCGATGAGGGTAGGTTTCTCTGTGGGAAACAAAATTCACACTTTTCACTCTGGTTCCAGGAATTCCATCAGTATTTGTACATTCTGGTGAGTGAAAAAATTAAGTAAAAAGCATACTACAGATGCTTTCTTTACCACTATGAAGTAATTTTTAAAAAGTATTTTAACTGTGAGGACGGGCTTAGCTCAGTCACAGGCATATGGCCAGTGTTTCCTAGACAGTTGTTCCTATGAAAAATGCAAATGCCAGTAATTTATAGTTTTCTTGGTATATATAAATTTATAATATATTTCTATTCTTCTCTCTGTGAATTAGGAGATGAATTGTTAGGCCAAGTAGGCACAATACAAAACCCACAAACTTCCCATTAAAATACTTCAGAAGTGATCCTTTCCAGTTGGAATATAGAGAAATGCATGTTTGACCCATGTTTAGATGATCCCACCCCATCCCCAGGAGGAAGAGAAGCTGTTGGCAAAGGTTCAGGCCCCTGGCGCAGAGGTCTCAGGGTGAAGAGGAAAGGCGAGAAGTTATTTGCCTGGTGCAGAAGCTCTTTGTGCTGCCTCAGCTGCTATAGTGCCACTGCACGGCTTGCAGCCTTGCTAGTGTTCAAACTCCATACTGTATGCTTCCTGCGGGGCTCACTCCCCTTCCTGGGATAAGCACTGCAAGACAAAGTGGCTGGTGAGGCAGGGGACAGGGACTCTTGCTGCCCAGTGGCAGGGCACGTTTGTGCATCCCCTTATTTCCCTTCAGGATCGGGATTCGTATTCACGACTTCAGGAGGGGTGTGAAGCCTCAGCTATGCTCGTGGCCTCTGTACAGGTGTGAATTGCAGAGCAGATGCTCTGCTCACCTCAGCCATGCTCTGAACGTCCTCCTCCCACTGCTGGATGCCTTGTCCTGTTCGCCTCCTTCTACTGCATCAGCTTATGCCAGGACTCATTCATCTGATCCCTGTCCCTCTCCAGCTACTCCTCCTCGGCTGTCAGCTCACAGCCCCGCAACTTCAGCTCTACCTGCTCCTAGGAGGGGCATGGGGGAAACCAATGCATTACCTGCCCTGTCCTGGACACTGTCTCACTTATGGCTTCCCAAATCATGAAGGAGATCTGCACCTGCTGAACTTCTCACGTGGGTCAGTTTGGGGTACAGAGCAACACCACCAGGTAATTGAGCAGTGCCCTCATCCATCCGCCCTTGGATAGGGGGTCAGAGCTGGCAGAGCTGCAATTGCACAGACACACACAGACTCTTTCACAGAAAGGATGGAGCAACTCACCATGTTGCACACTCTGAAATGAGCTCAAGGCATGACAGTTTGTCAGCAGTGGAAAGACTCAGCCTGAATAGTTATTTTCCACCCTGGTAGCCCTTTAAAAGGCAGCTCTGCTGCAATGTCTGTGCCACATATCCCCTCTGTGCAGTCCCAGGCAGGACCAGAACTGACTCTGGGCACATTCCCAAGGCACAGGGAAGTTTTGCTTAGCCCACCTAGGGGGTTTCCCCTCACTAGAGTTACAACAGAGGCATCTTTGCCTGCTCTGGTTGCCCAAACTCTTCACAGGCACAGAAGAGAGACAGGTGACATCTAAGACAGGCTGGTGGAGGCTGTTTCTGGAACAGCCTGCTTCTCACCATCCTGAGTGACACCTCTGTCTTAAATACCTGAAGGCAGTGCCGAATGTCTCCTCTGTGTGCAGGATCTATCCCTGAGCCTGCCAGGCAGTGCTGGAGGCCACAGGAAGGGGCTCCACTGGAGTGGAGTCTCATCTTGTTGGAGCCGATCTGCTGAGGTTGTTCCATCTCATGCCACAGCCACTCCTTCAGCAGCCACTCTTGGGTGTGAAATTCAGCCCATGTGGCCAGCAGCTTCCCTCACTCCTCCGAGAACTTCTGCACCACTGACCTCCTCCAGCAAAGCACTCTGCAGAGCATTGCAAGGGAAGCAAAGATGATGCTCTAAGTCCCGTCTGCTGTAGGCTTTTTCTCCTTTAACGCATCACTGTCTCTAAACTCCACACAAGATCAAGAGGCTGGTTCCAGCACATGGTGCCTGACTAGCACCCTGTGTGGAGAGCTCCGCTTCCTTGAGAAGCAGCACACATATGCATGTACACAGCAGCCTTTGTCGCTTGTGTGCCAGAGGGTCTGTTGGATTGCAGTTTCCCATGCAAGGGGGTGGGATGAAGGAGGCAGAGGGCAGATGAAGTAGGCTGCAGCTGAGCACTCAGCTCTTTCCTCCACCACACACCACTGCTCAGACTCACAGCACATACGAGAAACATGTCTGCCCCACCTCCTCTTTGCCCTCTCCACCTCTTCTCACTTCCGTGGAAAGCTGCTGCATCATGAATGGTCACTGCTCCTCCAGTGAGTGCTGCTGCGATTCTGCTTCTACTTGCTCCGCCATTGCCCTTCAGTGCTCCTGGGTTTGGACACAGAGGAGTGGCAGATGCCATTCACAGGCTCCAGCCTAGGGACCTCTAGTGGGTGAGACACACGCCACATACCCACACAGGAGAGCTGACCCAGGCAGACAACATAGTGTGGGCTCACCTGCTCCAGCAGCTAAGTCTGCTTGCTCAGCCTCAGTTTTGCAATCACCTCCTGGAATCAGCTCCATTCCTCCTCCATGTCCATCTGCTTTGGGGAGAGGCAGTAGCAAGATGGTATCAGCATGAGGTGGAATAACGTTCTCTCTGTCCAAACCACATGCATGGAAAACTGCATGTGTTTGTGGTCACCACTCTCTGCTCATTCCCAAGACACTTTTGTTGAGGGGAGACAACTTTGCCAGCCTCAGCTGTACTGACTTTTTCCAATGAACTCATTAGCAGAGCTGACAGTCTGCACTGTGATTGTACTTTTCTAATGTCTCAGATGCAATACCTATAGGTCCCATTGGAATAAATCCAACTTTGATGAAATGTACCTTTAAACAGCAAGGCATCCTGCTCCTGGGATGTGGGATGCAGCTGTGTTGGCTCTGCAACAGGAGTTGAGCTGCCAGCTGCTCCTTCTCCCACCACAGCCCAACCTGCTGCCCATCAGTGTCCTCCACCACCTTCATCTGGCTCCTACCCAAGAGGTCACAGCAGGAAAAAAGTGTTGCTTTCATGGCCATACCCAGCACTCCAGGGATGTTCTGGCAGTGGGACTGGGCCCTCCTCCTCCTCTATGACACAGTGTTGGTGAGAGTCAGACCCTGGCTTACCTGTGGGGCTGTTCTCTGCCTCCATCAGGACAACACTGGTGTGGCTCTGTGCCTACCTACCCCAAGGATGGATTGAGGAAGTGCCCCAGCACTCCCACCCCAGAGAAAATAAACAGAAGTGTAGGCAAGGACCTTACAGAGGAGGGGAGCACAGGCCAAAGCATGCTAGCTGTGGGTGTGCATGAGGAGATCCAGGTCCTCCTGGTGTCACTGCTGGAGAAGCTCCAGAAACTGCCTTTGCTGTGCCCACTCCAGCTCCACTGTCTGGACCTGCCTAGCACCCAGAAGAAGGTCTTTGTACTGCCCAAGGGTCAGAACTCCCACAGCAGCAGCTGGAGACTCTAGACATCTCTGGATAGTAACACTTCTCCTCTCTGCCCTGTCAACCTGGTTCTATTTTAGACAGACATGGCTCCTTCTACTCCGCCTGGTTCACCTCTGATGCCCCACTTAGCAGATGATGGGGCTCACCTGGCTCTTCAGCTGTGCTACATGAGCCTGGATATGGAACAGCCCTGCCCAAAACCCTGATGCAGCCTGGAGATGTGCTTCACATGTGGCAGCCTGTAGGGACACAGGGATGGTCTCAGGGAGGTGAATCACTGGAGAGACCATCTCCTCCCCACCCTGTGTGAGCAATTCATCCACAGCCCCTCTTCTACCTGCCGAACTCCGCCACCGGCTTGGGTCCTTCTCCCCAGGAGCAGCCCTTGCTGCAGACACAAGCTTGCTGAGCTCTGTTCTTGGAGGACAGACTCAAGGAGTCCATGAGTGTCTGGGAGACAATATATGTCCTACCACTGGAGCAGGGCAAGGAGTCTCAGCTGGATGAGTAGTGGGGGCTTCCAAGGCCAGGAAAGAGTTGCACCTGCTGTTGAAGGCTCTAATTCTCCTTCAGTTATCTAGAAACCATCTCAAAGCATCTGAGTAAGTATCTGCCTGTATGTAATGCCATGACACTTTGAGTGAAAAAACAGAGAACAAAGAGATATTTTTTCTTTACTTGTGAATTAGCATAATGATAAAAGCAATAAAACCTTACCCTGACTTTCATTTTAGGAAAAAAGTAACTGGAAAATACAATTGTTAAGTCTAGAAATGGTGACAAGAGAAAAATAAAAATCTTGATGAAACAGGGCAGATAGCAAATTTCTAGCTAGGGTGCATGAAGAATGAAGAAACGTGGCCATATTCATTCATTGTTTGTAGAAAAATGCACATCCACATATTGCAAAAGCAGCAGTGGTTGTGCAAGAGGTTTTGTGAACGGCTGCTGTGGACATAACTGAGCTCCACTAGGGGCTGTCATTGTCACACATCTAGGTGAACAGCGTCCTCTTGCAAGAGCAAAGTGTAGGCGGAAGAATCCTGCAGGGACTGAAAAAGAAGGGCTTCAGACCTCCAGGTATCTCCATGCAAGGGGTCTTTGTATCAGCCTAAAGAAAAAGCGCACCTGTCAGAACAGAAGAATCTCATAAGGGGAATTTGCTTTAGTGATAGCACCTGAAATAAAAGTACAATGCTTTCATGGAATTTTGATGTATTTTCTTTGCTGTTTTATTTCCTTGCTTTTGAGAGAAAATGAAAAGGAAGTCTATGACAACTAAGTGATTATGCTGACACAGAAATTTTGTGAACTTAAATATTTTTGTTTAACAGTTCCCAAATACTGCAAATTATCATGCCATCTTCCTAGAAAAACCATGTATGTATGGTATGATGGTTGGCATATAACACTAAAGATTTGTGGGCAATCTGAAGTGTATATTGTTACCATAAAGACATAAGTGTGAAAATTGTGATTGTTTTCCGCTTTCCTTATGATGGCTCATGGGCCACTGGTTTCATTTTAAACATATGGCAACAGCAGGGTACAGTTTTTTTATGTGACAGCTAGCAAGGATACTGTAAACCTCAGAAAAGAAAGGCATTAAGTAGTGAGTAGTAACTTGTACTAGTAGTAGCCTTAGAAAGAGCTTAGCCCTACTTTATGGGCTTGTTTTTTCTTGCAGCTCCATAGGCATGCAGACCCAGAGAATTCCTACGCTGGAAATGCTGCAGAAACCTCAGCATTTCAGGCAGGTTATATGGGCATTGCCAACCTTGTTGTCATAATTTTGTGAGGGCTCTTAACTTTGGTGTTTGAGAGGGGATTTTCCCCATGGCACTCTTCATCTGACCTGACCAAAACTATAGACAGTACTGGGAGAAGGCATTAAAACCAGCAGTTTACAAGAACTCAGTACAATACTATCTTCTTTTAAGTGCAAAGATTTAGTTTTAAGAGTTGACAGTATTGCAGTCATATCCAAGCCAAAATATCAGTTGCTATAAAATTTTCTTTAGAATTGCTCACTACCGTCCCAAACTGCTTGTGTGCTAGGACATGCTGTTACTAATGCAACAGATCTTTCTGCTGATCTTCCACTTCTGTCCAGTTTGGAGGTCTGATAGAAGACAACTTTTCAGTCAGTCAGAATCCAGCCAGGCTGAAGCATTCATTGCTAAGAGAGAAAATAGGAAGGCAATTCTTTCAATTCATATTTCTTAGTTCATTTATCACAGAGATTTCTAGCATGGCAAGGGATAGTCTTAACTGTGATACCTCTCATTCTGGTGTCTGAAGTATACCAACACCTTGTATGTTTTCAGTGACTTAGAGAAAGATGCAGTGTAATGATCGTTGCTATGATTTCTACTGACTGCTTGGTCAGTATGTATTATTTTATAAGACGTTTAAAGCACTGCTGGTAGGAAATGATGACAAAAGATTAGCATTCTTCTGAGGGGGAAAAAAGCAACTTTTCTGTCACAGCTGTATAGATCAAGAAGTAAAAAGAAAAAGACAGTGTACCTTTACACTTACCTGTCTGAGACAACTGCAGCAATATCTGATGAGTCAAATAGTTTCTGGGACAGTTAATTATGGTAACTTGAGTCTAAATGTGAACAGCAATAGCAAGTCCCTTCTGTTTTGCACAGGTAGGAATCTGTTGCACATAGGTAAAACGTAATAAAATAAGGGCCTTGTTACCCTTGTAAAGTCATGACTCAGGCCTGCTACTTTGGCTAAGTAAAACCTAATAAAATAAGGGCCTTGTTACCCTTGTAAAGTCATGACTCAGGCCTGCTACTTCGGCTAAGTAAAATCTAATAAAATAAGGGCCTTGTTACCCTTGTAAAATCATTACTCAGGCCTGCTACTTCGGCTAAGTGCTCAGTGTATTTAATTGCTCAGACCCGGGAGGGGTATTACTCTTCCCCTTAGCTACCAAGCCTACCTCTGAACTCAAACACATGCAAGGTGTAAAGTCAGATGGATTACTCACAGCAGTCCTGGCTTCCATTTCTGGCCTAGAAACACCATTCTGCAGCGAGCATCTGACATTAAAAAGAACTCAACATCCTTCTTCCTTACTGTGTTTGGTTGCTGTTGTCAGGCTGCCATTCCTGTTTATGCTGTCTTCAAAGCAGCTTCTGAAACTTTTGCCAGGTTATGGCAAAATATATACTGCCTAATGAAAATACATAATGCAGATATACAATGCTAAAGGGCAACACCTCACACAGAGACACAAATCTGAAATACTGACCTCCATTCAATGCTGCAGCTCTCAGTCCTGATCACTAGACTACCTGCCCTCAATGCTTAATAACACAAGCCATCACTGCCTCTGGGTCATTTCTAGGAAACTCTATATGTTTAACATTTCCTCTACAAGCTCAATAGTAGCTTGCTCCACTGTGATGTGTGAGTGGAGGATTCATGTTGCAGGACTTTGTGATACCTGCACCATAGAGTCACAGAATGGTTTGGCTTGGAAGAGACCTTAAAATGTCCTCTAGTCCAACCCACCTGCCATGGGCGTATCTGTCTTTCACTAGACTATGTTGCTCAAAGCCCCATCCAACCTGGCCTTGAACACTTCCAGGGACAGGACATCCACACCTACTGAAAAACAGCTTGTCTTTCACCCAAGCTGCCAGTAGAGGAAAGGTGAAGGGTTGAAAAGAGAAAGGAGGTAACATCCTGACAGCAGAGTGGCTGAAGAGGTAGAGGGGGCACCATGCTGTGTGTGTGTTGTTAGTAAGGTCTCACTTATCTCACAACATACAGCCAAGGCAACAAGAGGAAAGCAGGGATTGTATTTTGAGGTTTTATAAAATTTGCGAATTATAGTAAGATTACAATGCTGTGAAATACAGAGGTCTAAACTCAGGCAAGGCATATCTGCAGTGTCCTTAGTGATATATCAAATCTAGCAGGAATTGTCTGAAATTAGATATTGTATATAGGTGGAGAAAACCAAACAGAAAACTGGAGAAGGAACAAAGACGAACGCAAAATTTGCATGTGTTATTGGGTGGTTGTTAGTACAATCTGTGTTCTCTTTACTGCAGACAGCTTTCCAAGTCTCAGTGTGGTTATTACACCAACTAAGCCTCTCAGGCATTGTTTCATGGATATTTTCTGCACTTGCTAAGTATTTGTAGTGGTTGTTATTTTCTGTGAGCGCATTTGATGATGGATCTGAGGCATTTACATTTGTTTTTCTCCTGTGTATCCAGAACTGTGAAAATTTAGGTATAGTGAAATTCTTAATAAAAAAGGCAACAGTCATAATACTATTCATAATACTGACATGAGGTTGCTGATAAGCTGCAGTTTTTTATTCTCTTGACTTCAGTTAGTGTTTGTAAATAGCTTGAGTAGTTCTCTCGAGGCTAGGTCTGTGGCTGAATAAAGCTGCTCTAACATCAAGGCAGTCATCTTGAACAAAGTGTCTTGAGATTTGAGCATGGAAAGGCTAAGTGCTTCAGCACTGGTCACAGTATTTATTGCTGATGTGGCTGGGTTTTTTTAATCAATAGCAAATTAACAAACTTTGAATAATACAGTTGAAATTATAATTTGTTAAGTCAAATAATTTGTGATGTATTTGTAGACTGAGGTATCTGATAGAATGCTAAGACATCTGTGAGGCTCAGCTTATCAAGTGTTGTATTCTAATGTAAAAGTTGAGTAAAAATCTGTTTGCTTGAGTGACATGCTTTTTTACTTGTGAGGCTAACATATGGGTTAAAATACGGAGATCTTTCCTACTGAACAGTTTTGCACATAAAATGAAGAATAACTGTAGTAAATACACAGTAACATGATTTGTGTCTCCACATATCTGGACTTAGGCTAATGTTTAGTAATTTTTCACAATAACGCTTCAGTTATACCTGGCAAACTACATTAATCAAGATATAAAACTGTAACAGAAACAAAGAGATACTGACAGTGGTAGGAAGCGTTATACCCTATGAGGTGAAGTTTTCGTTAGTCTCCTCAGCAGGGAGAATACATTGTTGTATCCTGTTCTTAATGGCTTGAATGACATTGATATGCACTAAATCATAGAGAAGAGAGTAATTTTTTCATGTAGAAACTACAGGAAGATTTTTCTGGTTTTAGAGTGAAAAGAAGCACAGGTGTACCTAGAAACTGTCAACTTTTTGGCTATTGTAACTATGATGCAGCAGTTTTCCTGGATAAATGGGGTTTTCAAAGATTTTTTACAATTCCTCTGGATGCTTTCTTATCATGGTCAGACTCAACATCTTCTGGTCTGAGCTGAAATGAAGCCAAGTTGTTGACATTCTGCATACTAGGTTTGACACGTCATAGTATATTCCAGCTCTGAAAGCCAGTTAACTACCAGCTTAATGACAGGACTGTAGTTCAGATACCATCTCAGAAGTTTCTACTGTGCTTTCAAATGGGACTTGCAGATGGGAGAGCAGGGGAACAAGTCTGAGCATTGACTAATTCCATCTCTGCTGCTGGAAGGATGGCCTGTTCTTTCTGTCAAGCACTTCAGGCAATAATGAGAAAAAAGAACAAAATGAAATTTTTCTTTACCTCTGACAAAGGAATCAGCAGCCCCCTGTGATTATTAGAATGGAGGGCCTTGAATAAATACTCCTAGCTGGAGAGTCTAAGGAAGTGAGAATCTGCAATGAAAAATTATTTGTGTGTGAGGTAACTGTCCCAGTCAGTACTACAGTGGGCAGTGAGCAGGGAGTGACATCATGATCTCATGAGGACTAACAACAGCTGGTTGTGAATTCTGTTTATATAAGCTTAACTGTTCACTGAACACTTCCAGAATGCTAAGGTGTTGACAGCTTCTTGGACACTATAATCCAAAACGAATGCAGGTTTTTTGCAAGGCTGTGACATAATACATCAGATAACACACTAATGGGTATTTGGAATGCACTCAGAAACTCTGATGTCTGGTATAGGGAAGGGCCTCTAGAAAATAGGCTCTAAAAGTTACATTTTTTAAGAGCTAGAATGAGTACAGCTCTGCAATTAAATATTTCAAGGTTTTGCAACAGCTGTGGTAGCTCCAAGGAGAGCTCAGTTTTTCTAACTAGACAGAATCTTTGACATAATGATCAAGCTCAGAATTTATCTGAGTTTGGGAGATGTCAAGATGTCTGCCTTGGGACTGTGCTGATACTATTCCTGCTGCAATTTTTTAACTATCCCTCAAACAGCTTGTGGTGCTGAAAGGCAACATTATGGTCAGAAAGCCTCACGTGGACTAATAATGACAAACTATTTCTTTCCCCTTCACCTTTCACCATTCACTAGGTGTTGCCACACCAACAGGTATTATCTGTTTACTCCCTCAGCAGAAGCAATGAACATTGGTAGCTGTTGGAGGAGACCTGAGACCAGGCTGGATGTAAAGGGGTTTAATGTAGGAAGCTACATCTCACATTTCAAAACATCTGTGAGTCTCTGGGCATTTTTGCTTGGTTTCTCCATACTTTAGTCATCTGTTTGGTTTTATCTTCCACACCTGATGGACCACAGAGGGAGGCTTTGTTTTGAACTGACATTAAAATGCCATGAAAGATTAACTACTGAGAAACCATTGTCCACTGTTTACTGAAGTGTTGTATTGCTGACATTGTAAGCATTGTTGAATAAAATATTTTCCAAACTGTGGTCTTTAGTAAATATTTGTAAGCACCAGTGCATTCTCTTTATGATGATCTGTAAAACCTATGACAAGGGTTTGATTTTTTTTTTTTTTGAGGGAAAGAAAGAAAAATAAATTATCACACAGAAAATAGATTCTATAAGTACTTCATCGCAGGGATAGATTGATTTAAGGAAAAGGTCCAGTTCTTCTAAAATATATGTTACTGATGGTAGTCACAAGCTTTTATTAACACACATTGTCTAAAATACTCTGAGGACTGGCAATTTTGAGAATGTTAGTTGCCCAAGAAACAGAGATAAAACTGAAAACATGCAGTGTGCTTTGCCTTATCTGTTAAGTGCCGTCTTCTAACTTCTGATGCCAGTTCTTATTCTTATCCAAGCCTGACTTTGAGTAATGTATTACAACATTAAATACTTTCAGGATCATAGATCAAAGTGTCATAATTATTGCAAAATGTTTTTAAGTCGAGTTTTGGCTTATGAATGTATTTGAACAAATTATTTGGTGTAGCGAGGCCTTCCAAGGGTAATTAATGTTCTGTGCTGGAGTTCTTTCTTATCTTGGCTGCAGTACATGAGGTCCAATTTTTTATACCACAGAAATTAATTAAAGTGATGTTGCCTGGTTTCCTGCTAAAACATTACATTTAATGTTAACAACTAGAGTCTTGGAAAAGAGGAAAATGTAGCTGGTGCAAATTCTTAGAGTTGTCAATGTAGTTGGAACAGCTTATATGCATAAACTGTCCCAGTAGGCTGTAATTACTCTGTACTTAGGGAGAAGGTAGAAGAAACACAGCTTTGGAAGCCGTAGCACTAGCAAAAAGTTCACATGTGGCAATACCTGTGTGAAAGAGGGTTTGTCATATGTCCCTTATACCACTGGACTGTGCTTGCAGTGACAAACAGCAGTGACAAGCAGCATTTGCTTCTGTTTCACGAGAATATTCAATCCCTGCTATGTATGTCATCTGAGCTTCTGTGCTGGGAGTGCTCTCAATCTGAGATGAATTTCTACATAGATATGTTTTAAGTGCCTTCATGTGTCCTCTTATTTACCCTCATTCAGTTCTGTGTCAGTAGCACTGTCTAAGCCCATTTCTTCTACTCACCTGGAGACACCTGTAGTGTAATTTGAGTAGTGGGGTCATTTTTGTGTTGACAGAAAGTCAGCAGGAGAGACTGACTAAAGTCAGTAACTTTAGTTAGTATGATCCATCTCTAATTTCTGCTAATACTCCTAACTCCTGTCCTGGGCCAATTGCTCCACAATAACTCACACTACTGCGTATTTTTTGCCCAGGAAGGTCTAAACAGCCAAGTTCATAAAGGAAGAAGCTTAAAAATGAAACACTCTTTCCTTTAACTCAGGATCAGAAAAGTAACGAGGCTTGGATCCTCACAGCATGCCAAGTAATCTCATTCTGACATCCACTTCCTGATGTCCATACATTTAATTCATCATGAGTAGTTTCCTTGCAATGCCATACAGCAATGTTAAATTATAACATTATATTTGAATGAGAAAGCTTCTTGCACTGCCTGATTTGTAATGTACAGAAGTAAGAATGATACAGTCATGTAAGAAGTGTTTTGCATAACACAGGTGATGTTACACTTCCAGAGCCTCATTGCATGTTTCATCAGTACTGCAGGGAGGACAAGAGCATAGTTACAAGACTCTTTGACATGTTGTCTTCTGCAATGTTGATATGTCATATCATGCTTTTGGTGCCTCACTCACCGTCAGAAGTTTTGAGACTGTCAGAATTCTCACGTAACAAGTATGACGTTGATTATAGCTTTTGCAAGACACTGGAAAATTACAGAATGTTTTCCTAAAGTGTGTTGTGGGGCCTAAGAGGAAGTCCAGCTGAAGTTTCAGTCCAGCCAGCTCTCCCTACCTTAGCAGGGTGACAGGAGCAAAGAATTACTATTGGAGAGAACTCTTGAATAGCAAAAGTATAAAAAATATAATTTTTGTACAGAGATGCAAACTTAACAATGCTTAATTTGTGATTTCATAAATTAAACAGAGAGAAGCAAGGCAAAACACCATATAGAGATATTTCTGATATTTCATGTTTATGGCCGTAATGAGTTTATCTAAGATGAAGTAAACAAGAAAGGGTATGTCTTTGGTACTTCACTTGAAAGAAAAATACAAAAATTTCAGTCTGTGCTCAATAAGCTGCATCCCATGCCTGTGTCCTGTTTTGTATTGTAGTCTTTCGAAACGATGGTGTTCTTTTCTGGAATGAGACTGTCAGCTGTAAAAGTTAAAACGCTTGCATTGGTTATTCATTAACACCGGACTCAGCCAAGGAAATTTCTTTGTTATATGTGCCATGAACTGAAATTAATGGGCAACACCACAGTTTCAAACAAAGTTTAAAGAAGTAATTTTTTTTTTATTTGCACTTCATTTGCACTATAATAATCATTTATCTAACTTTTACTTGAAGCAAAAATTCTTGATCTTTTTTATTCTTAAAACTGTCCTGTAAGACAATAGGTAGTGAAGTGAGCCAAAAGGTTCTTTCTGTTCTTTTAGGGTGGATTGATACACCCTTGAAATATGTGTAATGTAAAATGTGTTTTGGGCCGTTCAACACTTTACTAAAAGCTACAAGAGCAAGACTGAGCAACAAAGTAATCACATTTATAATTTCTTTTGGAAAGCATCCAGAAGCAAAGAAGCAACTCAGAGCTCAAAGATTACACAGAACACAGGAACACAGGGGGAACATAGAGTCTTTGTTTCTGCTGGGAAAAAAATCAAACCAGCAAAGACTTTCTTCAGTTTTGATGGTCATTTTCTGAGGGTAGCTATGTCTCTGCCTGCAGCTGATGTTAGAGATGCTGAAATGTAAGAAAGTAAAGATAAAATTCACCCTTAAAAATAAGTCAGCTACTCCATTCCCTGATCTTCATGTCATCTGTCATTGTACTTTGTCCAGTCTTACATGGATCAAGCAATTTCCCTTTTTTTTTGCTAAGATGAACATCCTTGCTGTGACTGATACTTGTTATGGTAGTTGGAAGATATGAATGTAAACCAGAGCACTGTTATGCTGCACTAGGAATGTAGACTTCATGAGGGAGTGAGCTTCAGCTTCAAATGTGCTTATAAGCAAATAAGGTTTTTCTTAGTCAGGATCAGTATTAGATACTAAAGTATTTACTCAGTAGGATCTTTTTGGAAGAGAGAAATGTTTTTAGTATTACAAAACTCTTTGTGTTGATGACTCAGCTCCCAGTGATTCATACTCTATACTCACATTTCACTAAGTTTTCAAATCCTAAGGGTCTGGGTCTTGAGATGACACTTTTGCATGGCTGGAAGATTTATCACAATGCAGGACAAAGATAAGCCCTTTTTTTTTTTGCCTTGACCTCCCAAAATCCACTCCCTCCTGCTCAATACTTAACTATGTGAAACTTGGTGATAAGAAGCTCTGCCTCTGATTTTGTGACTAGTTCTGCATAATTCTATTATTGTCATTTAAGTGAACAGATAAAGGAAAGAATCCACCCCAAAGAGACTGCAGTTTAGGCCAGATGTGATCGAAAAAGATGACAAAAAAATGGAAATCGGAGGAACGATTACTAGTGAAAGGTAATAGGTACCTTGCTTACTTGTATGCATATATTAAGCCCATTGGTATCATTAATAGAACACTTTTTGCAGATGCACATTGTGTCTCACAAATTCATGCTGAATGGTATTGCAATCCATGGGCAGTTTGACAGGAAACTGATCAGGAGTTAGCAGGAAATCTTGGAAACGTACCCAGCAAGGACATGTTTTGATTTTGAGGAGGTATTGTCTAAATCAGGAAAAGAAGGGAGTTTTAGAAAATGTGGCAGACAAAACAGAGAAACAAAAGTAATCAGTAAATCTGAAATCACCATCTACGAAATCCCCATCTATGATATTAAAACATGCATGATACATGTTTGAAACACCTGTTACCAAAAATAAATGTCCACAAAGTCAGAATGCTACAGAGTATATCACAGGAATCAGTAGAAGGGACTCTAAGGCTGAGAGGGCTTTTTCTGACACTGTAGCAGATTTAAATCTCTAGCAACCAATAATCCTCAGTTGAACAGCTCTTGAATATAGCAGTACGATAAACGTTACTTTGTCCTAGGTCTCTTTCATGCAGAAATGTCATTATTTGACCTCCACTCACAAAGGGTCCGCTGCATGTTGACAGCATGACTCTCCAGTACAATGTGTAAGAGCAGACCAAAGAGAAGTCTTCAGAGAGTTTTAGCACACTACGTTTCACAGTTGTGCAGTCTGTGTGTGCCGTCAGCATGCCTGGAGTAGTCAGTTAAGTTCTGTCGTGGGCTGTACATATATACACTGACTTTGGCTTGCAGAGTGCTTACCCAGTCCCTGTTCTCTAAAGGACTATAAAGAGTGCCTCTAAAGATGAAGGATTATGGAAATCACCATGGGAAACAGATAACTGAATTTGGGCTTAGCCTCTTCTTCATTGAATCATTTCCTTCTCTGTTGTAAAAGGGCAAAGTTGGAAGGGAAGAAGGCAAGACAGCTTCCCTGCTAAGACTGGGCTGTGAAGGGTGTTTGTCTTGTGGCAGCACATCATTGTACAGCCTCAGACCTCTTCAGGCACAATCCTGCTGGTCAGCCATCAGTAGGGCTTGTTCTGTTGGTGAGTGTGATGAGGTTTATGGGTTGTAGAATGTTCCACTAAGCCAAGACAGCTGGAAGTTAATGGCCTGGAAAATTCAGAGCATGAAATTTGCTCACTGTGTTAACACCTGCAAGGATTGTTGTCCCAGCTGCTGCTGCTAGTGAGCAACACACAAAAGGAGGCTCAGCATGGCTGGCTGTGAGAACATACATGCAAGCAGCTGTATCAGGCAGCTGGTTATTTCATGTGACTATATCGTGGGAATATCTTAGAAACTTACTAAGCCTTGTAGCACAAAACTTTATTTAAAGATGGTAAAGGTTATTTCATAACTAATTCACACCTAACATGAAAGCCAGGAAACATATTCCAGGATTTTCCTTTCTAGGAAATTTTGGGGACATTGATTATTCCTTTATGATTATATTTAATAAAATTTTATTAGATATGACATTAGTTAGCATACATTTGCAGAGAGTTGCAGCACATACACTATGCAGCCTCAGAGCTGGTTGGAGGTAATGGTGCTGTCCTGTAGGGGCTTGTCCTGTGTGTGAGTGTCCTGAGGTTTTTGGGGTAGTATGGTCCCACTGAGCCAAGTCAGTGTCTGTTTAATATACATTACACTAAGGGCAAAATAATTTGTGAAGTCTCATTGTTACCTAAACCTAAAAAAAATTGCACTTGACAGAATTTCTTTCTGGTTTTCCTGTGAGGTTCTCTCACTCAATGTCACAAATGTCTTTTGCAGTTCTAAGGCTGAGAAGGTAGGCTTTGTGCATGGAAGTTTAATGCTATGAGAAAAAAAGCTTCTCTCATAGGCTTGGAGGCATCCATAAGTATGCCCTTTTGCCTTCACAATACATGAGATCGTAATGGAGTAGCCTTTACCACCAACAAGGCTTGCTTGCATGGGTGACAGTGCAAACCTGGACTCCATTTTTCCTGTGTTCTCAGCATGCAGTGAAGCCACCCTGGCCTTGTAAACGAATTGCTTTGATGGCATATACCCAGATGATCCAACAGAATATTACCTTCCACCTGCAAAAAAAGTATAAAACCTGCTGGTCCTTGCAGTCAAACCTTAGAAAAATCATCCCAGATTATAAATCTACTGATTAGGTTGATGGATCATTTGAGCATCCAAGAACAGACATCTTGGTATCACTCCTACCCTGTGGTCACAACCACATGATGTTTCTTGTCTACCTGTGGCCATTGTCTAGCACTTCAGATAATGGCTAAACCCCACCCCACAGCCTCCCTCCCACCCCTGCATAATACATATGAAGCTGAGTGTGTTGCTCTCAGAAGAACAAAATCATTCTAGGTTTTGGGGGGTCTGACTGCATGAACATTGCAGTGCAACACATTCTATGGGTACACAGCTAAGGTGTCTTCCCTGACAGCTCTCTCTAGAGACCTTAGGAAGAGGTGAAGGAGACAGTATGAAGATTTATGGGAATATACATCTTCTCAGCAATATTTGAGACTGATAACAGTGAAATAACAGTTTATAAAAGTGCTTTTTCTTGTGCTGTTTCCACAGTTGTACAGAATAGACACCAGTGTCAAGGGACCAACAGTACAAGAAGAACTACTGGCTGGAAGTCAAAACCAGTTCAATTCAGGCTTGAAGTAAGGCATGAATTTTTAACAATAAAGCCAATTAATAACTGGAAATCACACTTGCTCAGAGATTCTTCATCTCCAGAACTGGAGGTTTGTTGAAAAGCAGTGCAGAAATGCTCAAGCAGGAGGTACAGGCTTGATGCAGAAATTGCTGAGTATGTTTCTCTGAACTTACAGAAATTCAGTTTCTGTCCTGTCTGTCCTCAGAAGCTCTGTGCTAAGTCATTAAACAAAACACTTCCTCACTATCACATAGCTGCCCTTAAAGTTATTACCCTCAGATCGAATATGAGCAAACCCAAACAAATTAAACCAATACTTGCTGATTCACATATGTTCTGGCTAATGCTGATGCTTTCTGATATCTGAGATAGGGTACTACTGTCATGTTTGGAGGGGTAAACAGCACAGAAAAACTGGGACACACTGCAGGAGTCAAGTGGTGAGATGAGTCAGTTCAGGAAGCCAAACAAGTATAAAACCATTCACTTACTTATTTGATAGGGCTGGTTTTATGTCAGCTTAACTCTGTGATCAAGCTGGTCAAACAAGCACCAATAGTTCTGGAAGAGGAGCAGCAAGCACAGAAGAGTGGAGAGAGAAGTAGGGCAGTTGGATAGTTTAACCACTGTCTTGAGCAGTAGCTAAAATTATAGCTCATGTGTACTGTACCCTAACCCAGAGAGCTACTTTTTTCAAGCAGACAAGGTAGCCACTTGAATCCACTTCCTCTTTTCTTGTGGCAAAGATGAGTAAGAACTAGTGTTATTTTTGTTAGTATTTATTGTTTGTGTTGTATTGGTGCCTCATAAGCCATCCTGTGTGACTATCCATTAACTGGGAATTATTCCCCCCTGCCACATATTTGATTTCCTTATGATAGATATAATGGCTGGTAAGTTCCATCCCTTAATTCTGGCAAGTTGGAACATATGTAAGGCTTGTCAAATGGCACGGCATTCAGACACTACAATGATGGAGGAAAGTGTAAACACATAAAGAGTTAGGGAGAACAGATTTGCTTCTGAAATTATCTGGGTCTCAGATTGGAAAAAATGATTGATCCTTAACCAGGATAATTTCTTAAGCTCCCAGACAGCTGCATGGCAGTGAGTAGGAATGTGTGAGGGCCAGAGTGACAAGTAGCAGGCCAGGAAAAGCAGGGAGGCAGGAGCTTCTCAGGCAAATTTCATCATTGAAGTAAAGGCATCCCTGAGTCATTACCCCTTTTTTTTGTGATGAGAACATACCAGAAGATACTTAATTGTAGGACACAGTATCCAAGTATTACCAGAATTTAAGTAACTAAAATGAAATAATGCATCAAAACTAAATACAATGCCTCAAAACACTGCAGCCATACAAAGATGGGCTTGATGCCTGTGTGCTTTCCCAGTGTGCAGTACTGTCAATTGTCATCTTGTTTTCCTAACTTTCCACTATTCTACCAGTTTTACTGTCTTGTTTTCTCACAGAAAATTGTCATCATTTGACTAGTTAGGAAAGAGCATATCTCAGTTGTTTTACTTCTTGGTTCGGAGACTGCCTCTTCCCTTTTGATATCTCTGTTTGGATGTATTCTCCACAGTAGTCTTTCTGCTTTTAGTATGTATCAGCTCTGACCATTCTCTGTTGGAACCATTCCTCTATTTGAATAAAATGTCTGTTCTCAGACATGTCTGAAAATGTGGTGTAAACTGCTAAACAGACTGAATATATTTCCCTCACACCTTTTAAAGAACTGAACCTTTGAGTCAAGACATTTTTAATCACCATATAGGGTTATGCAGTAGTGTTGCAAGAGCTGTAGGGTTATTTCACATATAAGGGCTGATTTTTTTTCCTGGTTGTGAAGGGAATTGAGAGGTGCGTTTAAAAGACACTGACATTGGTAACAATATCAGCAAATGCAGACTTCAGCTCCAGGACTTAATGTACAGTTTGCTTCATCCCTGTGAAGCTATGGAGTTGGTCAGTTTGATTTATGTAATCCTGTTGAGCACTGTGGTATAGCACCCTTCTAAGAGAATACTTCTGATTTGTTTCTTTTTTTTCAAGGTATTTGCAGTTAACTTCTTCAGTGGGTATGTATCAAAGCTCCCAGACCTGTACAAGGCGTGATTGTCACAGTCCTAGTTGGACACCCACCCTAAGAGTACATCCCAACTCTTCCCTTGTGCCAGCTATGATATTTCTTCAACCCTTTGCTGAGGGAGGAAATTTGCAGCCCCAGAAGTGGTGACGCAAATGTCTTGAGACACCTCCCTGGCAGGGGCAAAAAGCCACCATCAGCTTGAGCTGGGTGGGCAAACCTCTACCAGGACTGATTCAAAGAGGCCTGGTCTTTCCACACTGTCGCAGGAGGGGATGTAGGTGCTTTGTGAGGTATCTGGTCCTGCGCATCCCCCTCTCCCAGACTTTTCCATTACAAGACTATTCCTTGGTGAGAAGTTGTGTCAGGGACTGAAGTCATGTCTAAGGCTCCTACCATATTTGGTCCACTGCTGTGCACATTGACCAGATAATGAAAAACATACAATGAAGTGTTGTTTAACTGGTGGGAACTTGACCCTTAAGAGAAACAATGTATTGGTCAATGGATGGGACATTAACCTGTGAAAGAGGAACAATACACAATGGAGCTGTTGTTAGTGTGGAGGTGGTATCATGAGCCATTGTGGCCTCATCTTACACACTAGCCATGCGTGAGATGATGTCGTAACTGCAAAAATTCCACTCTAGAGGAGGAGATATAAGGCCTGGTTCTGGGATGGAGGGGTGAGAAGGACAAAATGATTACCTTTTCTTAATGGCAATGGGATGCCCTGAAGGTGCACTGCCTACCTGCCCCTCCTGCCTGAGCACCGTGCTTCATCTGCTTCTCCTGCTCAGCAGCTTTTCAAGAATCCAGGGATCAGTATGTATTATTTGCTACAGCAAGTAATAGAATAAATTTGCTTTGCAGTCACAATTGCATTTCAGATTTTTTCTGCACAGGCATCCTCCAGAAGTCCTCCTCACCCACGACTACAGGGACTGTGTGGGGCACCCCATCTGCAGGGGAGAAATGGTGGACAGCGAGAAGGAGGATCTCACCTGGCCAGAAAACCCACTCTGACCCATCTTCTCAAACAGAGCAAAGCAATGTGCTTACTTCCCTCCACCCCTGAATCTCCTCCACATGAGTCCTTGCTTTTCTTCAGTAGCTGCTACTTCTTCCTTTGTTCCTAGGAAGTCTTAGATCTAGACTTCAGAAGCTCATTCACATGTTTTTAAAGCATTTGCAGAGAGGAGAGGGACAGCAGCTACACCCCAAGGCTCATATCCCATCAGTCTCCTATGATGGAGCTGGCTTGGGACACTTGACTGGAAGGTGAACTTGACCACAAGTGCTGCCATTAAAAGGCAGCCAAGATGACAGGCTGCACCTGTAGCTGTCAAGTGTTGCTGTGAGGCTGGGAAGTCAACCAGCTAAAGAGGCACTTCAGACCCAAAAATCCAGCCACCATCACACGAGCAGGAAACAGACGGCAGTTCAAGGCTGGGAGGGTGTTTGTGGACATCTCCTAGGATGAGTTTCTCAGGGATCCCCATAGCTCTGGGCTCTGTCCATCTGCTCTGCCTTCAGCAGAACAAATAAAGGGTCAAGGGACTTGTGGCAACTTTGCCTACCACGCTGCATGACAGGGCAGCTGTACCTGAGTGCAAAACCTTTTTATCTCCTCTTCCACAATGCCCTGCAGACACTAGGGACTGAAAAAAACCTCCTAAGACTATGTATATGATAACATGGACTTCATATTTCTATGCTGAAAGTACTTGCAGAGAAGAAGTGTCCCATGAATCTGGACAGGCCTGAAACCATCCAGCCTTCCCCACAAGCTCGGGTGGCCACAGCAGACAGAGCTGCTGGGATAAGCTCTGCACAGAACTCTGGCAGCACAGCCAGCCATTGCTTGACAGAGAAGGCTTTCTACCCTCTACCCTGCTGGTCTTGTGGCAGCCAGAAGGGAGAACAATGGAGTTATCTGTGCAGCTATTAGGAAGTTAAGGATTTGAATGGCCAGGCTTCTGATGAAAGGTCTGATGTCATTTCTCAGTTTTGAAGGGCTGGAACAGAGAGGAATGGAGCCAAGGTCAAAGCTCAGATCTGTAGGGAACTCAGGAGCCCCTCCTGCCAGATCCATCCCATCCAGCTCTTGCCATGGACAGGAAGAGCAGTTGCCAGTGGGATCAGCTGGAAGGTGCTGGCCACAAATATGTCACGTGCCCCCACAATCTCTCTCTGCTCTCCCCATATCACCCCTCATCTGGGCAGGGAACAGAGCCCTCCACAGCTGGAGCAGGGATTGCAGCTCCCTGCTCAGGGTCTTTCCTCCTTCCTGCCAGTCCCCACTGCCCTTATTCACCCTCACAGGTGACCTGGAGCTCTCCTTGCAGCCTCCTCATGTGCTGCTCGGTGAGCCCTAGGAGCACACAGCCTTTCATGGTTCCTGGAGGAGGCATGGGGGAGAGCTGAAGTGCTGCCAGAGTGAGCCATGTCCCCAGTTTCCCTCGAGAAGTGTTTCCCTTCCTACTACACTGTGCTGGCTTAAAAGACTGAGGAGGCCTAGCTTGAGGGAGAATGTGATTCCTGAGGAACTCAGGTGCTGGCCATGGGCTACTTACTTTCTTCAGATTGGAGACACCATTCTTCCCTAAAAATCTAGCATGGGAGCAAAAGCTTCCACATTTGCCATGCTCTGAGTAGGCACGATGTCAGTGTTTGCCATACTGTACAGTCTTTTCTGTTTGTTCGTCTTTTGACAGGATCTTTTATTATGACTAGTTTTAAGATTAGATCCCAGCCAGTGCTCTGCTCAGTACCTTGGTAGTTTGTGCACAAATGTTCATAGACTGCTCTATGTGCCATGATGTGAAAGACATTAATCACAGATCAGCACAACCTGCTCCTCATCATTTTGGCTTTTGTGTGTGGGAGAAAACCTCTTCTCTGTTGGTCTTTCTTCGGCCCTTGGAGACTTCTCTTATATTAAGTATTTCAAGGCCTGCAGGACAGGGCAGCACATCAGAGGTAGAAGATTATAGCTCTACTTGTTTGACACTACACTGACAGTGTTAGACAGACCAAGGCCTTTCTTTCACTGGGGAAAATAACCTTTAGGCTAATGAAGTAAAAAAATATTCACTTGAGAAGGCCTACTTTGGGCCTTCTCATGAAGTCCCTACTTGGTTGTCAGAGGTCTTTACTTTCCAGGGTGACTAGCTGAGATATCTCGGATGCAGTTCCAGTTGCCTAATAAAATTATGACATTTCTCATTCTTATGCTGCATTCTTGGTATTTGTTTTTTTTACCTAAATCTATGGATTTATCTAAAAATAAATTAGGATTGATGATTAGGATGCACCTTGGAAAACATTAGGGTCTTCAAGCAAAGAGCAAGAAAAATATTGTTTTGTTCACTAATAAAAGCCAAAGGCAGCTGTCATATCCTGCTAAACTCTGGTCTTGCTGTGATGAAGATAAAATATTCACACTGTAGTTTTTCAAGGTAGGTATGGAAACAGCTTCAGAGCTATTTGTAGATAGGCAGTTCCTGCTACGGAGCAATACTCTGCACTTCCAGTACTCAGTGAATGCTCCATAATGTGTTCTCTACAGCAAACGGCCCACCTAGCCCATTTCCTGGACTGTAAGGACACATCACTCTTGCATCTCAGTTAACAGGCTGTTTTGCCAGTATCTGCTTCTCCAGTAACAATCCAGGCAGTCCTGCAGTAGAAACTTCTTGCAGGACTTCAATCAGTGCCAATTGGGGCTGGTAAATTCAGTCTGTGTTCATCTGTGCCATTCAGAACACACTGGTCAAGGTGTGATCCGAGACTAAATGACATGATTACTTCCCCTTAATTGCTTGAACTTATACTCATGGGACTCTAGCTGGAACACTGATGTCCAGTTTTTAACAGCTCAACAGAAGTACCAACAAATTGCAGTGAATCTAGAGGAGGGACACTGAGATGGTTGAAGGAGCTGGAGCAGATGACATACATGGAAAGCTTAAGGAACACAGGTTTGTTCTACTGCAGAGTAGAAAGCTAAGATCCAGAGGTGCACAGTGGAGAAGTAACAGACATGCATTATTCACAAGTTACAGAAAGGGAAATTTCAGTCGAATATAAGAAAAATTTTCACTGTGAGTGTGGTCCGACTCTGGCCCAGGTGCTCAGACAGGCTGTTGGGTTTCTCCATTTTTGGAGACTCAGCAAGATTGCAAGTAACTTACTCTAGTTTATTCTGTTTTGAGAAGGGGTTGAACCAAAAGCCTATAAGGGTATTTTCACATTTAAATTATGCTGTGACCTCATTTTAGACCTGAACTAAACACCATACATGAGTGATAAGGTGGCTTACAGAGAGAGAGAAACTTTGCAATTACATATAAAAAGCCCCCGGACACCTATAATATCCATGGTTTGTATTTAATCTCTAGCAGACAAACAACTTTTTTTAATAATTATCCTCAAATCATGAAAGTCTCAGTCTCTAGCACATGGGTATAACTACCAGGTAAATCAGGAAGGCAGTAATACATCCATAAAGAGTTTTCACCATAGATGAAGGCAGAAATAATGATAAGTAACACTTAGTCTCTATCTGTGGTTTCCCGATTTGATTATTTTTTCTTTTATATTCTTGTGTTTTCAGGTAGCATGTCATTGTTCTCTATGACAGCAGGTATAGATTGCCTAAGTGCATGTAAAATAATTTCAGTCTGCATGAAAGCTTGTCTCTTAGCCTAAATCAATTGCAAGTACATATTTTTCTTTCTATGCTTTGCATTAAAGAGCACCCAAAAGGTTATGGTAGAGATTAGATGCTAAGTATAGGCACATAATAAAAGATATTGCTATATCATTTAAAATAACCAGAAATGGATTTTTTTTTTTTTCTGAGCTTATGTTCTTCAATAATCTTTAGAGTTCTGATTGGAGTACAGTGGTACCTCTTAAAAAAATAATGTCTTGCCTAAAGAAGAGCATCTTTGAGATAGGTAAATAGTTGGCTGAAAAATGCTATTAGGGACACATTCAGGTGTGGTCCATTGTTTTCAATATAGGTATCACTTTAGCTGATGCTACATCCCATTAGACAATCATTTTAAATTTTTATTTTCAAATGCTGCACTCTGAAAGCATAAACCAACTAAGTTAAAGCAAACTGAGAGGCAAAGCCCCGTTAATACCCTTCTCTTGTACTCTTACATGTTCCACCTTAGCCTTCTCAACAAGATGGTTCAAAAGTACTCTGCCTCACTAATTACGTGTATTTATTTTCTGATTTCATAACACTTTCCCTCCACAGGTTTTTAGAAAATGAACAATTTTGCATTCACAAACCCCTACAGTTAGGTGGTGTTAATATTCCCAGAGTATATATATATAATTGTGGACAAATTCAAGCAGACGTAGTAATGGAGCTTGTCTTTTAAAACTCAGTGACAAAACTAAAAGATCACAGAATCGTTAATGATGAAAAAGATCTCTAAGGTCATTGAATCCAGCTGTTAACTCAGCACCACCATGTTCACTACTATACCAAGTACATGCACCACGTCTACATGGTTTTTTGAACACTTCCAGGGATGGTGATTCCATTACTTCCATGGACACTCTACTTCAATGTTTGACAACCCTTTTGGTGAAGAAATTTTTTCTAATATCCAACCTAATCCTCCCCTGGCACAGCCATTTCTTCTTGTCCTGTCACTGGTTGCTGGGGGGAAGAGACTGACTCCCCCTGGCTCCACCCTCGTTTCAGGCAGCTGTAATGAGTGATGAGGTCTCCCCTGAGTCTCCTCCAGGCTAAACAACTCCAGCTCCCTCAGCTGCTCCTCATACGACTTGTGTTCCCGACCCTTCACCAGGTTCATTGCCCTTCTCTGGACTCGCTCAACGTCTTTCCTGTAGTGAGGGGCGCAGAACGAGATAGCACACAAGGTGTGGCCTCACTAGTGCTGAGTACAGGGGGACAATCACTGCCCTGGTCCTGCTGGACACACTCTTGCTGATACAGGCCAGGATGCTGTCGGCCTTCTTGGCCACCTGGCCATCTTGGCCACCTGGCCAAGAAGTTCAGGCACTGTTGACCAGCACCCCCAGGTCCTTTTCTGACGTGCAGATTTCCAGCCACTCTGCCCCAGCCTGTAGTGCTGTGTGAGGTTGTGACTCAAGGGTGCTTTACCTTGCTGAAGCCCCTTGAACCAGATTTGCCTCCCCACTTTAGAATAGAAATTTGCACTGATTATAAGACTACTTATCATGGGCTAAATGATACTTAAGATTCACATCTGCCATTGCTCCAAGCAAGGGCTAATTCAATGAACTAACTCACTCTTTACTTAAAACAGCCTGCTGAAGAGGATTCTCAGCTAGTAACAAACTGCACCAACACTTAACAGAAATACACAGAATGAAATGGCTTACTTTTTTTTGTTGTTCTTGTTAACAAATGATTCATCTCAAATACCATGATACCACTGTTTCTTTGTTGATGCCCTTTCCCTCCAGCCCTTGTGAGAAACACAAGGCACAATTCCTTCCATGCGGACTGTACAGTTTATAGCACCTTTGAAAAGAAAGTTTTCTGTTTCTTCAAACTTTGGGTTTGCTCTTATAATTCAAAGTGGCTTTCTGTTACTCTGTATCTCAGGTTTTTTCAGTCCTGCCTGTTAATTTTGAATTAACACCGTACCAACTACCATTTCATAGAAGAACAAATAGCAGCTAAGCTTATGTGCGGTTTGGATTTCTAAATGTATTTGCATAATAATAAGATATAAAGGTACTCCCATGCACAATTATTAAACCTTCCTTGATTTCATTGTAAGATAGTTGTTTGATTTACTGAGATATTTTATGAAATCCCCTTCTAAGGCTACCAAGCTTTGCCTGTCAATCTTTGCTGCATATGTTAGCTGAAATATTTGTGGTCTTTTATTTGCATATAGTGATTGAGATGTGCCATAAATAAGTACAAGAATGGGAATAAGGCAGTTTTGTGCACTTGTCTTTTACTCAGATTGACTTTTTTTTTGTGGAAAGGGAAAGAACAGGAAAGGCACTGACTTCATTAAGATGTATACGTAGCTCTGAGCACAAGGGCAGTTTCACTGTTGGCTGCAGGACTGGCTTTGCACTAAAGGGCTTCTTTGAACTGAAGCCTGTACATTTAGATGTCATCAGGGAAAGTACTTTCTGGTGCAACTGGCTTGTAGTATTTTCATGCAAATGACACAGAGGATAAAACTGGATCCTAACTATAAGATCACCAGGCAGATTTGGTGTAGGAAACACATTGCAAAGAATAATAATCATCAATGACAGAAGTGAGCTGTGATTTCTTCCCACGTTTTGCAACCCTTTTATGCAATATTCTTCCTCGTAGCATGTGATTTCTTCCCACACTTTCCACTGCTTTTCTGCAACATTCTTCCTCTTGACATGATGCTTTTTTTTTTTTCAGAGATTTTTCCACAAATATGATATATTACAAAACAAAGAGAAGCCACATTGATACATGGTCAAAAGTTCAGTTTAAGGAGATGAAAAGCTCTGAATGCAACTAGACACACACTTGTTTTACTAAGAAAAAATGCAGACTTCATAATTTTTAAACCAAATCATCATTTTAGTGGTGGGACTCATGACTTCAATGGTAAAATGGGGCAATATATATACAGATATATTTAACCACATGTCTTCATCTTTAAAGCCCAAAAGATAGATAATTTGCAGCATAGTGTATTTGGGAAAATTGCAGCTTGGAAATTGTCCCAGTTACGGGCTTTCTGCATTCTGAGTTTTGTGATGGTTTGTGTATACACACATTAGTGATTTTAACAGCAGCACAGCTCACCTAATCATAAAGTTAGCTGGGGTCTGAAAAGAGACAGATCTTTTCAAACTGTTAAGTCTCATTCAACACGATTTCCAAAGAAGAGAGGTGAGGAACTTGAAATGCCCAGACTATTGATATGTCAGTTATTATTATTTGTCTAACTGAGCCTTTTTTTACTTATTTATTATCCAGACTCTGCAGTGTGGCTTCTGCTAATGGTTTATGTCTGGTCAGTTTAACAACATAGATGTGTATCTGGAGAAGAGCTCCTTTTGAAAACAGCTGTGAGTTTGATTCAGGAAAGGTTGGTCAGGAATTAGCAACACCCAAAGGAACAAGAAGGCAAACATTTGAATAGTTTGTATATATTCTGTCTTTAAGCCATAATTATGAGAGTGTTGTAAGTGAGGCACAAAGAGATGATAGATCCTGCACAGGTATGCACCTGTGATTTGGACATCACAGCAAACTCTGCAGAAAGTTGTAGCATTTCTGAGGCCTTTTATGAGATGGAAATCTCAAAAAAACCCAGTAAATATGTGACTGTAAGTTTGAAATACTTGTTGTAATAAGAATATTTACCGAAAACAAAGGAATGAAGGTATTTACAAACATAGGGTCTTTTAGCCCAAGCACTTATGACATAAAACCTTCATACACCTAGGAAGAAAACAGCAGGGTGGTAATTCATAAATGAAGAAAAAATTGAGGCTTGCTGTCACCATTCCTCAGCCTAAGATCATAGGTGCTCTTTATTACCTGCAGAATAATACTGCAAGATTCATCACAGCACACTGTTTCCCAGGTATGAAAGACCCCAGATGAAGATCCCACCATTGACTATTCTCAGAAAATCCATCCAGGATTTACAGAACAGCACAGTGAACAACTCCTCTGCTGAGGCATGCTGCTAAAAATATTTCTTTCCAGTGAAAGTACCCTTTTCTAATTTTGCACTGTGCAAAAAGCTGCTTCAGTAGAGCAGTGCACTTGACATCTCTCTGTTACCAAAAATCAGTACAATAAAATTTTTTAGCACCAATGTAGTATGAAGAAACAGGCATTCTTTATTTGGCACCAGACGCATGAGGGGATATTTCCTCCAAAATACTGTGCATCCTGAGTACAGAAAAGGTTCCTGTTTATATACTATATTTTACATACTATTGATAGGTTTTTCAGAAGAAATATGATAACCACTTCTGCAGAGTCATTAGCATATATTTCCTCCCACTGGCCCATGCATTCTCTTGTTCCAGGTGTCCCTCCAGTGGTCTCCAGTGGCTGGTGATCCTGAAGTTATACTTGACCGCCTTATGAACTTGGTACTACTTCCCAAAATAGGAGAAAAGTTGGCATAACTGGCCTAGGTCATTAACTTGCAAGTGCTTAGATCAATGAAGTATAGTTTCTTATTCCTTTCCTTGGTTAATGTTTATTATAGTTTTAATTGTATGGTTTCATAGGCTAATGATTTGGCAAAATGATCATTGTTTTAACTCAGCAGGCGCAAACAATTCCTCCATCTCTCCCATTTTCTTTACTGTGTTGTGGTGGGGAAGTTGTATAACAAAATAGTTTGAGATGTTGTCACTGTCCATGCAACTACTCTACAGTTTCTCTGCATGAAGCCTATATAGCAATATGTCTTGACATAAGAAATATCATGGGAAACTCTGTGATCATCTATGGAACTTGAGCAAGCTGGACAATCTTTTGTCAGAATCAGAGATGTTTTATGTATCTGTGTCTGCAGAATCACAGGCTTCTGTCCAGTACACCTGCATGCACAGTATTAGAAAATGATTGTCTGCGCTTCTTGCAGACACCAGTTTAATGAAGTTTTCATTAACACTCTTCTTGGAAAGCCAGTGATATGAATTGATACTTGCACATTTGTGACCAACAGCTTTTAGAGTCTCTAATGTGGAAAATCTCAATCTGAACCAGAAACCATCAGTTTGTCCCCTGTGAGGAGTGCTCTGCTTACAACCCCAAGAAACACTGCTTTGTGACAGACTGCTGTTGACCACAGCTAAATGATTTGAGGGCCAGTCAGCAGAGTAGGACCACCTCACAATCAATCTTTATGTAATGCAGGGTCAGAGGACCTCAGAGAGTGAACAAAAAACCCTTATCTTTTCTGTTTGAACTTTCAGATTATTACCAGAAGTTAACATGGGTGACAAGAATGTCAGTCCCCAAGCCCCTGACACCCAGACATTTGCATTCCTCAGAATGGGAAGGGAATTACACAATGCTGGCTATCTTCTAAATCAAATGCCAGCCTGATGTTGACCTACCTGGTCTCCAACAACTGCAGATGATCTCTTACTGTCGGAGGACATAGGGGGATCACACAAAAAGTACTAGGCAGAGCATTTTTATAAGCACACAGTGATTAAAACAGTAGAGAGAAAAGATCATTTCTCTTGATGTCTGCATTAAAAAGGCTGTACCCTGTTTTTACGTGCAGCTTTGGTCTCCTGTTTGAATAGAAATATATTTTAAAGCTATATTTCACAGCAAATAGAGCTTTAGTGAAACTTGCTGTGCTTCAGATTAAAAAGAAATGCCATCGAATTTTCCCAGAAATATTATTGTTGAATTATTGTGAAAAGAAAGACCTTTAACTACAGCAGATACAAACAGAAATGACTCAAGATTACTAACATTTAGTGTTAATTCCCATTTACTTTTTAGGTCACATCAACTACTTGAACTTTCTGCTGGATCAGAAGGGAAGTAAAACACAACGTATTAAGTTAAAATCAGGATATCCAAGAAGACAGATGACTCTGGGTCATATTCCAGCATTCATTTCTGATGTGTCCTTGGGTAAGTCAAAGAGAATGATTCATCCCACCCAGCTAGAGTTGCAGTAATGCCTAATTAAAACTAATTGTGTAAATTATTCCTGAAGAGGGGGATTATTCACATGTATTTAAGTTGAGTTGTACGCTCCTCTGCAGACATGGCCCTCTCTTTCTCCATTTACTACAGAAGAAAACTATGGGCTCACTTAGATGTTTAGCTTGTGCCTTATTCAGATAGAGGTAACATGAATCTAGGTATTAGTTATCTTTAAGTTCTAGTTTAGACTTTGTTTAAGTTTATTATCTCTAAACCCGTATGTTTAAAACATAGTTATTCCTCTTTTTATCTTGTCTTCTACAGCTAAGTGTTTAGCTCTTTGGAGATGGGACTGTCCCTCAAAAAGTGCATGCAGTACCACACAAAACAGAATTCCTGGGGGGTGTGGGGAGAAATGGGATGGAGTTGCGGGGTGTGGGACGCGCCTGCGGGAGCACATGGCAGCACAAAGAACAAAGGGCCGCACGGCTGCTCAGAGAGGCTTGTCCGGACTTGTCCTTGGGGCAGCCACGTGGTGGGACCCTCCGGGAACGTGGCGGGGCCCCTCCGAGAAGGAGCCTGCCGGTAGCTGACGGGCGTGCTCACCCCATAGAAGGGCACTGAGAGGGCGTGTGTGCTGACAGGGCAACGTGGGATAGGTCGATACCCTGTAAGGAAATATGGTGCTTGAGAAAGGTATAAAACTCACTCGTTGCTTTGAATAAACGATCTTCTAGGGACAAGCAGGGAGATCTGTGTGTCTTTGTTCCCCATTGCTACGGGGGTGGGGTTAAAGCACTATTGTAAGATAAACAGTATTGGCAATACCTTCTCTGACTCTTGTAATGGGTGATATTTGCCTTGCAGTCTGTAGTCCGGTGGTTACACTACAGTCTAAGCTTTTGCTCCAATCAGAAGTGAGTTTTTTTGCTGGTGGAGGTGACTAAAAAGTAAACAACCAGAAAGAAAGACTCAAACTAAAAAGAGTTTAGATCAGCTCTTTCTCTTTTTAAATTTTATTTAATCCCTTGAGTTGGAAATAACTTAGTACTCACAGAGACAGTAGCTCTCAACTGGCTCCTGGCTCTGCTGAAAGTTTCAACTCATGTTGACAGAATAGGTGGATTCCAGCACCTCTTTAGAGCCAGGGCAGGAACCTGATTATGAAAGTGTTTTTTGAACAAATTTCTGTTTGCGGATCCCTTCCTGAAGTGCTTACTGTTTTGAATGTCACAGAGAAGGGAGAATATCTTCCTGCTCTGTCTGCTATCGACTCTCAGATCAGCAGGGCCTTAGTCTCACCACCAGCTGTGGGGAAAGACCATGTACCTGCAATACGTTGTCCATATAAAGGACATATACGTGCTCTGGCATAAACACAAGACATCTTGTGGGAACATATTTGCCCACAGAACAGCCATAGGAGTCCCACCAGCTAGCAACCTCACCTCTGGCCTGCAGTTAGTGGAGCCCTGTTTTAGGACAGTGGCAGGATAGATGAAGGCAGCGCAGTCTTTAGAGCCATCTGTGGGAATGGGTATTTCTTGTGGAAGAGAGAAACTTCATGAAAATGGAATATTTTTACCCCAAATCTGCTTTCTTTAATATTTACATCCCCAGTTTGTTGCCTGAAGAACACCTGCACAGATGTTTACACCTGCTTTTGCAGTGGGGCCCATGCAGAGACAAGTGTGAGGTGAGCACAGTTCTGTGTGCCCCAGCAGCAGATGCATGCCTCTGGCACCGCGAGTGCCCAGCTGCCCAGACAGCAAGGAGCTGCATCCTAAGTTTGATTTATTATCTTTGCCACTGCTTCCTATGTAGAGTATGGCATTATAAACACTAGGATCTTTAGAGCAAGGGCTATCTTTTCATTCTTTGTCAGGGCAACATCAATCACTGTGGCATCCCTATCCACACCTGGAGTTTCTATGCATTACCCACAATGTACAATGTAACTAAGAACACTAAGTGACACCTGTGTGCCAGCTGCTGAGTTTTTAAGTGTGTTTATGTCTGTAGTTCATAAAGTACTGTGGAATCCTCCCTTTTAAAATAGCACTTTATAAATCTCAAGTCCTATACTTTTCAGAATTTTAGCAGTTTTTAAAAAATATTTTGCAGTTTTAGCTATGAATGATAACAACCATTCTTATCCTGAGTTGATCTGTAGATAAAAGTCTGAATACTACAGAGCTTGGGGTAAGCTCTAGGGTAAGGATTAAGGACAGCAGGCACTGCATGGTCAGCTGATGCCACTGTGACAGTGATGACCCTCAAACTGTGCAGCCGTCAATGACACAAACCTGATGAAAGCCAAGGATGACCAAGACACCTCCAATCCCACAGCTGCAGTCCTTAGGTACTCCTCTGTCTGAGGTGATGTGTCCCAGGTTTACTTGTATATCAGATGAAGTGGAAACCCAGCATCCATGAACTTGCAATGACAAGAGACTGCATTGAGCCAGCCTCCCTTTGACTGTGAGCCAGTGCTGGTGCAGAACAGGAAGACATTAATTTATTCAGGAAAGGAGACAGAACTGAAGGATCCTAAGCTTAAATTTCTTCACAGGACATAGACCTGGCAGTGAGCTTAGGACTTAGATCTGGCATAGGTCCTGCCGAAATCCTTGTAGCAGCAAGAGTGAAGATACCATTGCTAAGATTATTTATATGGAAAAACATGATTGGATAAATTGTTTGGTTTTTTTAATGTTTGGACAGAATGATGTAATGGCTGGAAGGGAGAGGTCACATTGCCTAGTCTCAACAGTATTTATCACATGAGGAACAGAGAAATATGGGCTACTTTTTCTTAACTGTTAGTTGCAAAAGCAGCTTTTTGTGTAAAATCAACAGCAGTAATGAATGAGCTGAATAGCTCCATCTCATAAAGGATGTTGCTATGGAAATTATGAAAATATGCTTGTTCTTAGAATTACAAGGAGTGCCAGGAACTTTAAGGTCCCTTACAACCCAAGTCATTCTACGATTCTATGACACACAGGATAATAGCCAAAAAAATACATTATAACCATTCTCCTTAAGTGGTTCCATGATAATAGACAAAAATGTGTGGGCCTGTTTATAATTCTTATCCCCAAAGTCAGTCTACTGTCATTTACTTGTTCTCTAACTCTTTACATGGTCACTTCAAGAAAAGACCCTTGAACAATCAGGACACAAGTGTGAAGCTCCACTTAAAGCTTGAGCTGAGGCAGTTCTTCAATAAGTTTTGCATTATTTACCCCATTGTTTCCATGGGAACCTCTGACTCTGCTGCTAGTAATTGAGAAAGGAGAGATTCAGAAAGTGCAGCTAAGCCAGTTCAAAAGAGTGGCTGCAAGCTGTTTATGTGGCCTAGATGAGACAGAACGAAGGGAGCTTTATAGGAGACAGGATGGAAGAAACAGTAGTTTTCTAAAAATAGTATACCACAAGAAACAAGTTATATATTTTTAGCATATTGGTCCCAGCAGTTCATAAAGGGCAAAATTCAGCTGAAAGTACATAGCACACCTATGATAGCTCCAGGCATTATTGAAACTGCCATATTAAGGGCAAAATTTACTTGACTGGGTAAATTGCAAGCAACACACAAACCACATGTGAAAATAAGAAGCAGCCATGCTTCCTTAACTTTGGCCAGAGCATGAAGAAACTGGATCTGGCCACACTCCTGGTTTTCCCTTGCAATATACTGTATTTCTTGGACTCTTGAGTGCCAGGGATGCCACCTATGAGCATTACACTAGCTTCTGCTCCTTTATTGCCACAGAAGGAGTATATTTTTTGCCCAGTAGAAATGAAGTTTGGGGCAAAGCTTCCTGAGGCTCTGTTTACCAGCAGGGCATTCAGTCCTACTAAAATTGTTACCAAATAATGAAATGTTGCCTCTGAAGTACCAAAACCAATATATCTCAACTTGTCAATAGACAAGGACAAATGTCACTTTAAATGTATTTTATTAATAGAAATACATATATTAGTGAATAAAGAGATCCATGGACTGAATCCTTCTATTAAACTAAAAAAAGGAAATTTACTTTTTCTCGAAGGCAACTTGCTAGATTTGTACAGTTTATTTATTAAGACCACACAGTTGTAACCTAGAACTTTATGAAGCATTAATTATAATATGAAAATTTGAAACCACTGTTCTTGATGCTGAATTTGTTCTTGTAACATTCCTAGATTAATCCTACCAGCATTAAAGGAAACCGTGCTAATTTTTGAGCAGAATCATGACAAATTTCTAGCAGAAACTAGTCGCTAAGTTGTGGAGAATGATTTAATTTTCGTCTTCCTGGAAGTTCTCAACTTTGACAAGCTCAAAAATTGCTCTATCTACTATCTCTTTTAAAGCAGCACCTCAGTGAACTTCTGAAAGGAAGATATTTGGCAAATGCTGTTTGATACTTTTGCTAGCACATGGAGTGATGACCATTGCATGCTGGTGTTTGTTGGCGATGGCTTGGCATGTTAGTGTTGTTTTGCCATGAAACTAAGGAAAAATATTGCAGTTCTACCCTACTCTATTGCTGGTAAGATGGGAAGATGAAAACAGGAATGCAGAAGGTCAAGGATTTGGGGATTTATTCCCATGTTGGATGGCTGGGTCATGTTGCTACAAAGGGAGTAAAACATCTGTGAGAAGAGTGATGATCTTTAACTCCAAATGGAATCACTGTGCAAGTGCTCCTACTTCTCAGTGCCAGGTAGCTTTAGAAGTCCATCACCAGGGCAAAAGGAATCACAGGTTTACACTGAGTGAAAGATTACTGACGGAAGACTTTGCACTTATACTATGAACTTGCTTTCAGAGTGATTTACAGTAAAGCTTGTGCAGAATGCTGCTGTTGAATGCAGCTGTCACAGAGAAGGATGATGGTATTGGTTCTGGAGGGGGATAGCTGGACTGTTAAGTGAAATTTAACCAACTGTGATTTCCCTGGCTGACATGAAGAAAAGTAATTTAGTCTGGAGTCAATGAATCTCATTTACACCTGGGTGAAGTAGATTAATGCTTTTGAGATTCCTTTCTCTGAATTGTTAAAAAAAGGGGTAAACAAAAATAAAACCTTAATTGTATCACCTTAAGAAGTCCATTGAACTTTGCATTTCAATTTGCTTTCAGCAAAATGGTGAGAACTGTATCTGCTTGCCTCCCTGAAGAGTTGTGAGAATAAATTATTGTACCTAAACAGCTTGCAGGCTGAAAAGGAATGAAAAAGGGAACAGTTAATGTTAACATTTAGGAAAAGAAGAGCAGAAGGAGGAAAAGGTCACAGGTAAAATCCAGGTGTGCTTTTTACTGGTTCCTCACCCAGTAGAGCAGTCACTTCAGAACAAAAGAGGGCAGGCTCATGAAAACAATACTGAGTCACTTCTGGCAGGATTTGTGGTGCAGGCCAGTACTGCAGCAGTATCTGCTCATAGGTCTTCACGATCATTTCTCATCAAGTGGAAAATGCACACAAGAGCGGGGGCTGTTGTACAAGTGAAGGCTATTCTTTTGTTTGCTGTTGCTTAACCTGGGCTCAGGCAGTATTCTTCCCAGGCCTTCCTGAACACACCTTAGTACCTGGGAACACTCTCATGCGGAACAGTTATGAAATACCATGGCTGATGTAGTCCTGATAAAAAGCTGTAGCAATGTTTATAAACTGCTGAGCTCTATAGATAGCAATACACTTGGTAACAGGAAATGGGACATGGTTGCTTCACCTGTGCAACTAGTGAAGCAAGTCTCTGCATGTTCATACACTCTTGTACAAGCATGAACTGGATAGAAAGATCCTATTGGCACTTGGGCTCATCAAAATTCCATGGAGACAGTAAAGTATCAGAAGGTGCTGGGCAAAATAAAAGAGCTTACAAACACACTACCGTCTTACAGTCAGATTCTCTAATACCTGTACTGCTGTGTAAATAATTACAGCACTGACAATGCTTGACTGTTGGTATGAATGGTATATATTATTCTCTATTATATTATAAGATGGGATTGCTTTTTGCATCTGTACAGAAAGGTTTTCATTTTCTAAAATGCCTGTCAAATTAAGGAGCTCTACGAATGCTGGGCCTCTGCCTACAGTCAAAACGAAATAGAGCAAAATAAATGTAAAATAATAGAGAGAAAATCTTAGTCACAGCATCTTGTGTCAAAGTTTTGCTCATGTCCCTCAGCAAACAGTTGTCATTTAATTTTTCTCAAGCACTGAATTAAACTGCTTGTGAATAGCATTTTCCCAGTTCCCTCTCCCCTCTGCCAGATCCAAGGAATTTAATCTGATTGGAATCAAAATCCATGGTCTCACTGGCCATAAACTTCAGATCAGTGTGGTCAGGTTTTATTTAATCACTACCAAATTTCACACCATTTGAATTAATGTTGTCTGACAGTGATTCAAATTAGCTTTTTTCCTAAGAATTAAGATTTCAAATTGTGTTGCGTAAATATGATCGTCTTACTTTTAAGAAGGTTTGTCAGAAATCTACCGTGTATATAGAAGGGGAAGGCAATGGAGTGTTAGTGCTAGAATATCACTGACCACGTGCTGGGAGGGCTTAGCACACAGCAGAAGAGCAAGACTGGGCAAAAGTTTGAAAAGTTTCTAAAATCTTTAAAGGTATGACTCTAAAGACACAGAGACCACATAATCTAGGGCTTGTGGTTAATATTTGTAATGGTGAAAACCTTCTGTGAGGTGACAGCAATTACGATCTTGGTGACGGAAAACCACTGCCCTGACAACATGAATAGAAGCAAAACCCTACTCCTCTCTGAACTGGCTGCAAATAAGCACAGCATTTTAGTCCTGTCTGTTGTGCAAAAAGGAGGTTCTTCTAGATCTCATATACCTAAAAAATATAGAATAAAAATTTTAAAATTCATATAGGTGGATGTAAGTTGGAAGAAAAAGTCGGAAAAACACATTGAACCTTGGGAAAGGAAGAAGAGGTTTGTTTTCTGCCCTGTGTACTGCTGATGGCATGGTTGACACTGCATGCATTGTAATCACAGCCGTTAGAGATACACAAGTGTTGCTGCAGATACTCTCAGTAAAGTTCTTAGCTAGTAATGACTTCTAGTGCTGTACTTCATTACATATCAGCAGAAATATATTATTCTGTGGACCAAACATTCCTGCACATTGCTGTACCAGCTGGCCACTAATTCATTCCAGTGAGAAATCCAACTTGCAAAACACAATCAGGGTGTCTCTGTTTGGTAAGCTGCACACACAGTGCTTATTGCAAGCTAGACACACACATGGGCTTAGACAGTGTGCCACAAAACCACACAGCACATGGGTATGTTTCCAAACACTCTTGCCACCTATTTTTCTGAACTTCATTCTTAGAAAATATTCTCATGACTGTCAAGTTTTATGAAGGCCTGCACCTCTCTGACTTGATCCCCTTTTTCTGTTGCTGACCCAGGCTGAACAAAAAATGTTGGGNTGGTTTGGGGTTTTTTTTAATAATAATCTCTGCTTTTTGTTTTGCTTTACCACAATATAATTTCATCCTCTCTTTTGTTATGGGGTCCCTTTCCTCAGATATGTGAGATCTTTCCTCCTTTACAGCAGACTTAAAGTAAAAGTGATAATAAAAGGAAAACTCCTGTATCTATTCAGGAGATATTTTTTTTCCATGCAGGCACTTCAGAAGACAGATCTCTGAGCCACAGACCTCCTTAGAAACCCTGCCTTGCAACAGATTAAGGCTGGGATGGTGAAGAAGCTGGAACAGGCTGCAAGTGCTGAGAAGGGTCTAAGCAGACTTGTAACGTGTAGAAACATTCTAGAAGGCTTTCTGGACTTCAGCTAGTCCTCCAGGACTAAGTACCTGGAGAGTTTCCAGCTACCATGATCTTCTTTTTGCCTGGCCTACATCTATGGTAGACAATCTCAAACCTGTATTTTAAGTATGACTTACCATGTACTTAATTTTACTGTCATTTGTATCACTGAGGCTGGAGTGCCTTAATTAGCTCTCTTTAGATGTCAAGCACCTGCAAAGGCATCTCAGATAGGAAGTAGGAGAGATGAAGTTGGACTGAGATGAAGAAATTACTCATAAAATGAAGTTTAGGCAGTGTAGGCTCTTGACTATTGAACACATAGCACAAAGCAACTGCACTGCTAGAAATTTTAGCATCAAGCTATAGTGAGTAGTGAGAGCACAAGAGTCTATGTGCTGTGTCACTAAATGCACATGTAAGGTTCTAAAAGTGAGAATTGGTAACAAGGGAAGCACATGGATAGCAGGGTCACTGAGAAGAGGTAGGTCTTGAGGTTCTTCAGCTCTGAAGATCAAGATAGCTCTTTGAACACCTGGCTCCTTATTCCTCTATCACTGTTCAAGGCATTTACATCAAACACAGCAAACAAATTATGCCAAGTCTCTTACAGACTTCTGGATTACTCAGTCTCATGTTTTAAAGTAGGCATCACCTTCCCTCTTCAAGCTCATTTCAGCCCATTTCCCCAGGAATAGATCTCCTTCAGATGTAGAATGGGAGAGATCTTCTGAAGGGAGAGAAAGAGGGGCAAATTCAGAGCAGGGTATCCACTACAGATGTGGGGCAGCACAGCCAAGGTACAGGACAGAGGAAGGCCCTTTGAAGTCAGACAGGCACTTTCATCTTATACCCACATGTGAAAGGATGAGGTTCATAAAAAAGAGAATTACAGATTCACGGATTCAATTAGGAGAAGTGCATAGCACACAAAAATGAGCAAAGTATTCAGGGACCATTTACTTTGCTCAGGGACATCTGGATATTAAGAGTGCGGAAGCCAAAAGTTGAATCCATAGACAGTAATCTATATATGGCACAGCAAAAAATGTGTGGCATTTGCAATATCAATGTCACCTCTCATATTACCTCTCTGCTTTGGAGACGTTCTTAGGGTGCCCCTTTGCCACTGAATATGAACCCAGTTCTTGGGTGGAAAAGGTTTTTAACATGTTGTTTCCTTTGTGGTTCCAAAGAGGATACAATGTGTCTCTGAATTTCTGTACAATAGATAGGTCAGGTGCTTTACAACACTGGGAAAGCTGGCTGTTAGAACAGATTCCCGTTCAGAAAAAATGGGTGGGTTAGAAAAGTAAGAGAAGTGCAGCAAGCTTTGGGACTAAAGGGGGGAAGTGTTTGAGATATGAATATCAGAAAATAACTGTAGTATTTAGATACTAAACAAAGAAACAATATACTAGAAGAAAATTATTCTTCATGTTAGTGTCTTGAAAAACAAGCCTCAATTCATTGGAGCTGGCAGATAGGAACCACTCTAATGTTGCCAACTTTCTTGGAAAGTATAACAAAGAGATTCTCTTTCAATGAAAACATTTCGCAAAACACTTCAGTAACCTTCAGAATCAGAAAACAGTTTAAGAATGTTGTAACAAATATTTAGTATTACCCATGTCCTGAAACCATTTTTTGCTGTTTACAAAGCTCTGTAAAGTTGCTGAGGATCATTTCACTGTTCTACCAATGCATCCACTGAAACTGTCTTTACTTTTAAGTTGGTAACAAACAGAAGAACTCAGTAATGTGCACAATGAAAATGGACACAGAGGTTACTTTCTTAAGGAGAGCATGATTTGAAAATAAGCCCTAATTTAGCGGCTCCTTAGAAAGTGATTTTGTACTTGAAATACAATAATAATTTTGTAATTTTTGAATTATTTGTATTTCTGGGTGCATGGCAACTACTTGCATTCTTCTTTGCCAAAATTATCATAGCTAAATTGATTCGGCTACTGTGCTTAAATATGTGTTTTATGCTCTAGTATTCTATATTTGTTACATTGCTCTAGAGGGACTATGAAATGGATTTCTGTACATGAAATGGACATCTCTATACTCCACAGTACTAAAACTAAATGTTTTAGCTGTAACCTTCATTTTCCCCTTATTTATTGCCCCATCTTTGTTTATTGCCTTTGTAGTATCAGCTAAAATCTCACAAGAAACTGCTTGTGTAACAGTCTGGTCTCTTCATAGTACCACAGAGTATGCAACATACTTAGAGTAGAAGTGAAATGAAATTATAATAAAAAATCTAGAAGATTTTGCATGTAAGTAGCTATGTGACTTGAGATGATGTTATCATAGTACACATTTTAAGTTGCATTAATTGGAAATTGTAGCATGGGGAATCATTTTCCCAGCCTTCGGAAATGTGGGTAAAAATTACAAACAGTATATATAAGAATGTTGGTATTCACTGTATCAAAGGAAATAATCTGTTAGCAAACATTCAATTTCATAAGTATAGGTAAAGTCGGAAAAGATAAATTTAAATTAATTCAGCATGATCAGATGTGAAACATCATATATTTCAGATACCACAGTGTAATTTAAGAGAGCAGAGAATGGTTTTGTTCTGTTTCAGACTTTGCAAAAGGGAGTACTCTGAAGTTCCTTTAAAACTTCAGAACATTTCTAGGATAAATAATGAACATTTCAATAATTTCTTGGATATGCAGCATGGATTTACTTTAATATCAGAAAGTGGGTCTTTTTAATGTTAGGTAGGCTTTAGTCTGGTATAGGTGAATTTAGTTCCATTGCAGTCAGGGTTAAATACTAGGATATCAAAAAAGGCATCCTGGGGTGCATTATGAAGAGCATTGGCAGCACCTGAAGGGAGGTGGTCCTGCCCCTCTACTCAGCCCTGGTGAGGCCTCACCTGGAACCCTTTGTCCTGTTCTGAGCTCCTCAGTACAAGAGAGACATGGAGCTCCTGGAGTGGGTCCAGCAGAGGGCAATGAGGATTAAGAGACTGGAGCATCTCTCATGAGGAAAGGCTGAGAGAGTCAGGCATGTTCAGCCTCAAGTATAGACGACTGAGAGGGGACCTCATGAAGTGACCTCATCAAGTATCTGAAAGGAGGGTGTCAAGAAGCTGGATCCAGGTCCTTCTTGATGCTGCCAAGCAATAGGACAAGGTGCAGTGGGAAAAACTGAGGAATTGTGAGGAAGGACTTCTTTACTGTGGGGGTGACCATGCACTGGAACAGGTTGCCCAGAGAGACTGTGGAGTCTCCCCCACTGGAGATATTCAAGAACCACGTGGACACAATCCTGTGCCATGTGCTTTGTATGACCCTGCTTGAGCAGGGAGCTTGGAACAAATGACCCACTGTGGTCTCTTCCAACCTGATGCATTCTGTGACTGTGTGAACTGCCGGTGCGTTGCATCAGTATGGAGTCACCTTTGGGACACCAATTACAACAGTTGCTGACATGTTGCTTACTCTTTTGCTTTAGTAATATTTTGTCATGGACTACATATTTAATGCATAATAGCACATATGAACATATAATATCATCCTATCCACCCCTTAACCCAAGTGCTGATATCTGTCCTTTAAATCAGAGGATATTTACAAATGTGGTAAACCACAGCAAAGTAATTTATTTTGCATTTCCCAGAATAAGATAAATGCTGTGGCAGTATTCACAATCATAATTTAACGTTCCTTAATTAATTGGCTTTGTTTGTCACATCTTTTTCCCATTTCCTTGATATTTAACTGTCTCCATACAAGGTAGAATACCTCTAGGCAAAGGTACAGAAGAATATTTGGGAGTACTTTTGCTGGAGTCTTAACACTAACACAGCTACAACCTTTAAGTATCTAAGTGTAGACTTGTACCACTGTGCCAAACTCCACCTGTAGGACTCCACTGGCCTGTGCTCTCACCCCATTAAGTTTCCCTAAAGATTCTCAAAGAAGTTGCATTGAGACCCTGTGTGATATGCCTGCTGCCCATGGAAGGTTTGACACCTGCTCCTTATTCCCTAGTGATAGAGAGAAGCACTGTGGTCAACACATCCCAATTTCTTTAGCCACACAGCTCTTTAACCAGAGAGTAATTTGCCGTGTAAATGTCTGAATCAGCAAGAGTAGTTTTTCTTTCAGCCTTTGGAAAAGCTGATTACTTCATGCCAGGCATAGCTGTATTGCCCAATGAGAGTTTGTTTATCAGCCCCACTCTCACGAGTAGGTAATTGTGAAAAGACTCAGTGGTGAATAAGTTCCTGCTGGATATAGTCTGGAGTTTCTTTCAAAGCCACACCTGTTCATATGATACAAGCCTCTTACGTGAGCTGCCTGCTTTCTCATGGCATTGAGAAACAGAATGTCACAGCCCAACGAAAAGCAAGGTAAGGTCATATTGAGCACAAAAACATATATGCAAGCAAGGAAATGGCTTTAGACTGCCAAGAAACATTGCCAATTTAACCATATCTAATGTTTGTACTCTGTCACACACACAAAACATTGGTGCCCTAGTAATATTTCTATTTGCTTGAGAGGGAAAAAGAATGAAAGGGCAAAGGCAAGGTTACTAGGAGGGGATGCATAAAATGTTTCTGATTCAACTGCGATGAAGTCACCTGAAGACAAAATGCCTACCGGTTTCTGCAAGTGTGTAGGACCTTATGGTTGTGATACACAGAATCAGAATATAGCCTTTCCATATTGAAACTTACAACAATTACATGACTGAAAAGAACCTTTTACTGTTTAACTGTTAATAAAAAACAGAACAAGTCGCTAAGAAATGGATAAGAAGATATAATCTTCTAATAGTCCCTTTTGGTGGGTGCAGTAATTTGTAGACTCTTGCTTCCTAGTAATCAAAATCAGCTGTCACACCTTACACTGATACCATGGGTTTGGAATATATGATGCAGTGCAACCATGGCTCATGATGACGAGCATGCAGAACTAACCTGTCCCCTGTATTACAGCTGCTCCACCCAGTTATGACTCACCGGTGAAGGACTAAACTTTTTGTCCTTTGGCAAAGGGCACAGCAGCTGTGTCTCCCAGACACAGTGCCAATGCTTTCAAGACATCTCCAAGTGCACTCAAGATAAGACTGATCCAAGAGTAGTTTTTTCCTACCACAGGGATTTTTGGCACAGACAGGCAAATAGAAGGCTTGCAGAGAAGCAAGACAGACAAATTAAAAACTCTGTGGCTTTCACTTTTGCACTCTGGGCTGAGGTCTCAAACTTAAATGAAACTGGGGGAAATTACTCAGTCATTTGTTTGTTCACTTTTTTCAATATCTGAAACAGATCATGCTCCTGAACAAGGTGAAATTTTGATGGATCTTGCAGCTGTTCCCACTGTTTCATCTTGGATGTCCAGACTGATATCACTAACCTTAACCCAACAACAACCAGCTGCTTATACTTCTGTTCCTGGCAAGACTCTGCTCTTACAAATATAAGCAGGGCTGATGACAGACACTGGTGGTTGCTAAGAGCAGTTGATTCCAGAAACAGGTGGGTAGATATTCCATTCCATTCCATGCATCCTTTTGGAGAGCATTCTAGCATCCATCCATACCAAATCACATTAATTCCTATCTCTACATCTTTATATAACAGTCGCTCTCTGGGTCGACATGAAAACTGAACTGTGAAGAGAACTCCTGAGTAAAACAGAAGTCACTACCTGAAAAGACCATGATGCTGAGAGTTCTAGTAACCCCCCCATCTCTTCTACTGCTGAGCAGTCCCCAGCATGAAACCAGTTCACACAACAGCTAACAAGTTAGTATTTACAACAAACTAAATCAGGTTCTGCTTAGAGAAAGGAAAATGTACATAGAATTTTGTTAATTCACTATTTTAAAAATAGAGTTCTTTTTTCAGAGCTGACTCCACTGTAAAAAATGAAAGTTCAACCTTCTCTCTCACCTGTTGTGCACCTAATTATAAGAATATTCCTTTGCAAAGAAATTTAGAAGAAATTAAACTGTGGTGCTTTTGTAATGGACTTAAATGGTAACTGAAACTTTATAATTTCCTCAGCAGTTTTCCCCACATATTTAAGGAATAACTCCTGTCAAGGACAATGTAACAACACAATTAAGGATGATCTTTCCTTTGCAAAGAACAGGAAAATGCTATGGAAATATTGAATGTTTTTAGAAACAGAAACTCAGATAGCATTGTTTATATTGGTTATCTAGTGAGAAACTGAAAACTGAGGTTTCAAGCTGTGCCTGTCTAGACTCAATATGTATTAGTCTTCTGAGCAACTTAACAGCTGCTTCACTGTGAAAGTGGTAATTAAATAACCACAGCAGAAATACAAATGACCGACAACACAGGAAGCTTGGCAGATCAGACATCTCAGATCACCCTCATTGCTTCTAACTGGATGCATGTCCCTGTGCAAAGCCAGAGTCTGTAACTGCTGTGGAAAACAGGCATAGGTCAGAATACATGATCCCTGTGAGCTGGGTAAGGAACATCCGAGGCACCAATCAGAAACACTCTGCATGAAGGACCCCCACTGTTTCAGCTAGTCTCGCCTCACCACTCCCTGTGCACCTCTCAGATGTGCAGGAGTAGCTACTGAAGTTGTGACCTATTAGCCCAGTTCAGCACACAACTGTGAAAATGGCTCTGCTACTCCAAGTCCTGAGCAAAACAGTTCTTTTGTTCTGGAAAAAAAAGATTTCTCTGTTTGAAATAGCAGGTCTGGACTATGCTATAAACACATTACACAATTTGGAACAGCAGAGCTTCTCAGGTATGGGGGCCTGTTACTTGCAACTCCTTTAAAGAAATGCAAGTACAGCTTTTGCAGGACGTATACCTGTATTAGATGTGGTAAATAAGAGGTGTTCCCAAAAAAGAGTTGGGAAAACTTGCTCTATGTGGTTGTGAAATATATTTGCACAGCAGCTTTTATCATGTTCCTGTGACCTCTATTATTGAGCTTAGTTTCACAAAATAAAGGAACTGGGATATCAGAAAGCATTGTGGTAAGATGGAGAAGTGGCAATAACAGCTAAATGAGCAACTCTGGAATCATTAATATTGATTGAAATATTGTGTTAACAACTATTTAGAAACAACTGTTTCTAAACCATTTCAGGAATAGCATTTGAAATAGCTTTTTAAAACAGTATTCTTAAAATGCCAGACAAATTTTCCTCTTAACAATTTTAGCTGTGTATTTTTGTCTTTAGGTTACACTGTCCTCAGGTTCTTTCAGCAGCACTCAGGTAGAAATTGAAGAAGTCAAGATGTCCCTTTCAACCAGTGCTATGAATCTATGACTCTTTGTGATGAGAACTAAGCACATGGCTAGAACAGATGTCTCAGTGCATTCCAGCTAGTTACACATAACCTTTCTGTCCATCTTCAGTCCATACCTCCACTCATATTGTGGGAAACTGCATGCAAATACTCGCAGATATCAGAAAGCAGATCCCAGCACTCCATACAGGAGTGAAGAGTGATTCCTGGATGCTTGACAATTCTGTAGTGGTTGGGAAAGATTCAAATACAACTCATATATTCGCGGCCATTTGGGTAAGAGGCATTCCTTAGGGATGCCTCTGCTGATGAAGCTAATGGTGTATGCTGCAATTCCAGCCCTTAAGACATGAGTAGGAAACCCTGTGACATGTCTTGGACTACATTCAATCACGAGTTATCTTGTCATCAGTGTGTTAATGTGGACTTCAGAAATTGCCGGGCACTCTGCTTCAAGGCAGGGCTGAGCCTGATTTCTAAGACAGATAAAGCACTTATTCCCTCCACCCTCTAAACTTTGGTAAGTAATGACCAAAACATCTTTAAAATTTTGCTCACCTGTCTGGCCAAGGCAGTTTTGCTTCCAGGCTGTCATGGCTGTAGTAGCCAGCAAAGACTGTGAGCTTTCCAACTGCTCCTGGATCTGCTTTGACTGAGCTCAGGAACCACCTCCTATCCTAGCCAGCATTTTTGTACCATGGTGCCAGTGTTGGGGCCCGGAAGTTTCTTAAGGACTAATCTCAGTGTCAGTATCCACAGATCCATTTAAATTTATTATTTGTGTCTATACGTATTCTTGGAGCATCAAATACTTGTTCCTGGAAGCAACAAACTTTACTTTTAGATCTAGAGTCCCATTCAGTCATGAAACATCACTGTTTAGCTCACTTCTGTGGCTAGATTCTGTTTCCTTGATTTCACCCTTTCTGGCTTTTACTCTCAGCTTACAAAAACATTCATGTTTTTGATCCCCAAGGGGGCTCTCTGACCGCAATTTCTGTTCTGTTGCCCCCGACCAAATTCCTTCCCCCAGTTCAAGCCCTTGATGTATGCCTTCGGTTCCTAAGTCCCCAACCAACCTGCCCTTCCTTGAATCCACTAAGACTTTGAATATGCTCTTGGCTATCCTTCCTTGGGTTAACAAGAATGCAACAGTTTCGCAGTAAAAAGGGTTGAGCGATGCAAAGAACCCCAAGTGTCTGTCTGCTTGGGTCCAGCAGGTGGAAGAAGAAACTTGATTACATGTTTCTAATGGTAGTATACCTTTAACTTGCACTCAACATTTTTAATTTCCAAGAAGGTTTGCATTGATGAAAACTCAGAAAGTCTCCTGTAGAATGAATGCTTACTCTTCTGAAAATCATGAAATAAGTAGCTATCTAATCAATTTGCAATTTTGCTTGATTTTTTCTTTATCTTTATAAAACTGAAATATCCGTAGACCGCATTGGCCATTATGAGGTGATGTCAATGACCAACTGAGTTCTATGAATAAAACAATAAATTATAGTCCAAGTGAAAAGTCCATGCATAGTGTGTATCTAACTGGACAATTAACAGTAAGTATTTTTTTAAGATACTTGTGAAAAAATCCAACTTTATTCTCAAAAATATTAATGAAAAATGTAAACTTAGAACGTTACCTAAACAGATAAAAATGTAAATGTAAATTACCTTCTTCTTCCCTCTCTATGCTTGTACTCAATATTTCTCTAATGTCTTTCTTGGTTAAAAATGACAATTATATTTGATATATATTCTGCTCAGCATGTGAAATTCCATGTACATACTGTTGTCAGATGAAGAACTATTTGCTCAGCTGGTGAGAAAATACAATGCTTATGCTGCAAAACCAGAAGCCAATGGAATCACACAATGCTTATACTGCAGGATCACGTTAAACACTAGCCAAGAAGAGGTGCAAAATAATGAAGTTACTTCCATATTTGGGAAGTTACACCTGTTTATCCAGCAGTCAGCTATAACTTTGGGGTTTACGACCACCAGAGGGAACCCCGGGACATAAGAACACGTGTGCAAAGAGGAGGGAACATCTAATAATAATAATTTCAGGAATTATCACGTGTATGTTTATTCTAGGAAAATCAATTAATATTATATAAAACACAGTATAAAAGTAGGAGTTTTCTGTAGTCAGCTCAACTGGTGGAGATATCCCATGTGCATCCAGTGCAGTAATGAAGAATGCCTGCTTCTTAATGCTACATTGGTATTAAGGAGCTTTATTTTACTGATTTTTGGTAATAGTACCTGCAATAGATTTTGTTCTTAAAAGGAACCTGTTTGCTTAATATTCCTTAGAGATGTGACTTTTAAAACACCAGAACAGAGAGACTATTTTTGAAGCAAAGCTAGCCCAAAAAGTGAGAGGACTCAGACCTTTAAAACACCCCAAACAACTCTGAGCCTATATATATATATATATACACATCTATCTTTAGAAGAGAAACAAGGCTGGTGAAGGGTCTGGGGACTGAGGGACTGGGGATGTTTAACCTGGAAAAAAGGAAGCTCAGGGGATACCTTACCACTCTCTATAATTCCCTGAAAGGAGGGTGTAGCCAGGTGGGGGTTGGTCTCTTCTCCCACGCAGCCAGTGACAGGATGAGAATACAGAGTCTCTTAAGCTGTGCCAGGGCAGGTTTAGTCTGGACAGAAGGACAAGTTCTTCACAGAGAGTGGTTGGGCACTGGAATGGGTTGCCTAGGGAGGTGGTGGAGTCACTATCCCTGGAGGTGTTTAAGGAAACACTGAACATGGCATTTGGTGCCATGGTCTGGTTGACAAGGTGATGTTAGGTCAGAGGCTGGACTCGATCTCTAAGGTCTTTTCCAACCTAGCTGATTCTGTGATTCTGTGAAATATATATTGATATAGATAGATATACTGTTTTCTTTTGTACTTCAGATGTGAAAAATGTAACTATCGCACTTTTTCAATCAGATGCTCTTACCCCTGATCACCATCCTCTTTTTCTCATACCACCACACAGGGAGAGATTCCTGGCCATCTTCCTTGGCCTGTGGCTCCACAATAATCAAAATACTGTGGCCAGATGGTTCTGTTTTCCAGGAGGTGAGGATAGCATGATGTGCCCCAGAAGGAGCATGTAATTTGTTTATGGACATTTTTAAACAAATAAAACACTGGTGTGTAGCTATGACAATTCTGTGACAGTCTGTACATTGAAAAATAAGGTCTTTTCATCTCAGAGGGATAATCCTTGTTCTGAAAATTTCAAAATAAAAATGGAGACAAGAGGAGGTAAAGGAATAAAAAGGGAGCAGATGAAAATTTGAAAAAATGACCTGTTAACACTTACTTATAACAAAGCCCCACTGTTCTTGCTCATTGATAACTGGAAATTAAAAGGAGAAACTTTGGAGTACGTAAAAGAGGACAAGCTGGAACAAACATCTGGAGGTAGGCCTTGGAGAACAAACCCTTATGAAATGTGGCTGCTGAAGTGAATAAGAACTTTAAAGGAGAGTCAGGAAAAAGCAGTAAAGAAATGGAAGCCATTCAGAGCATCTAAAGGAAAAAGGTTGCAAAGGCCTGTAGGAATAAGCAAGGTCTCCTTATCAAAATCAAGTATAAAATGTAATCTTACAAGAGGTGGGAGCAGGACAGGCAGCTCAGAAGGAATACAGACACACTTTCTGAGCACACGGGGAAAGCACAAAATCCATCTGGAGTTGAATCTGATGAAGAATGTGAAGGATGCTGAAGTACCTTGTAGCAAAAGGAAGATCATAGAAAATGTAGGACCACTGCTTAAGCAGGGAGAATACCTGGTGACAAAGGACATGAATAAGACTGAATTACTCAGTGCCTACCTTCAATGGAGGAGGATCAGGTTAGGGAACATTGAATGGTACTGGACACACAGGAGACCATTCCATCTGATGGATGCACATGAGTGCTGAGACAGTGGGCCTCTTCTGATTGTCTTTGACATGTCAGCAGAACATGGGAGGTTCCTGAGGACTAGGTAAGAGCAAATGTCCCCCCTGTTTTCCGGCAGGGCCACAAGTTACAGCCAGAAAACTGAGGCTGATTAGGCTGATTAGCCTCATGTCAATCCCTTGGAAGGTGATGACCAGCTATCCTGGAAACCATTCCTAAACAAACAAAGAACAATAAAGTGATTGGGAGTAGTCGGAATGGACTTTTGCAATGGGAACCAACCTTCTATGTAGTCTTCTATGACCAGATGACTGGTTTGGTGAATAAGGGGTGGTAACTGGAAGTTGTGAATCTGAACTTTAGTAAGGCTTTTACTACTCCCATGATATCTTCATAGACAAAATGACAAGGAATAAACCAGATAAGGGCATGGGGAAGTAAACTGAAAGCTAGTTTGGGCAGCCAGGCTCCAAGCCTTGTGATCAGTGGCAAAAAGTCCAGCTGGAGGCCAGTCACCATTGGAATGCATCAAGTGTCAGTAGTGGGGCCAGTGCTGTTTGAACCCTCAGAAAGTTTTCAAATGATACAAAACTCGGAGGTGTGGCTGATAACATACATGGGTGGATTGCAGGTCAGAGGGATTGTGACAGTCTGGAGAGATGGGCTGACCAGAACTACATGGAATCCAAGGAAGAACATTTCAAGTCCTGCATCTGGGGAGGAGCCACCCAAGGCAGCAGTACACTCTGAGGGCAAACTGTCTGGAAGGCAGCTTTGCAGGGAAGGACCTGGGGGTGCTGGTGGACACAAAGTCGACCATAAGCAGCAATGCACCTTTTAGAAAAAGAAGGCCAACATCATCCTGGCTTTCATTGCTGTCTGCATTGCCACTACATGTAGCAGCATGGAAATAGACCAGCTGAGGGTCACAAAGACGACAGAGACTGGAGCATCGGACATATGAGGAGTGAAAAAAGAGACGCAATTGTTCAACCTGCAGAAGGCCCAAGGGAATGTTACCAAAGTGAACAAATACCTGGTCGGGTGGAGTAATAAAGATGGAGACTGACTCCAAACTCAGCAAATTACTTTCAATGACCCTGCTCAAGCAGAAAGTTGGAATAAATGGTCTCCAGAGGTCTATTCCAAACTCAGCTATTCTGTGGCTCTCTGAAATTATTTACCTTGGTTTTCTAAATGTAATTATTCTTCAAGTATTCCAGAATTTAATGCTGAGTGCATAAGCATAATTATTTCCAACAGCAATACTTGGGAAGTTTATAGGTTAATCAGCCTGGATCAATTTGCCAAGAAAAATACATGTACCTGAAACATTATTGTTTGATATTTTTTTAAAAAACTGATTTCATGTTCTATTAAAAAATTATTTCTGAAGTTCAAAAGTACTGAGGCTTTATTCCTTTCAGAGTTGTACTTTGAGGTTTCACTGCAACCTGTAGCTTTAACTTTTTCAATCCTTGGGCATAAGAGCTCTGGTGTCTAATCTTTCTGGTGTTCAATTTTTTGAGACACAGTACCAAACAAGAGAAAGACTGTGTTATGGCCGGCCTAGAACTACATTGGTTAAACCTCACAGGCCACTTCACATATAGTGATCAGATAGCTTGTTACTGCCAAATAAAGAGTATACTGGCAGAACTGTCTCTTTTTGGTCTCTCTCTCTTGCTCCTACTAGACAGATTTTTGTATCTACAAGTGCTCTAGGACATAAATAATGTTCTGAACCCACTTAGGCATGGAGGCTAACAAGCAGAGACCAATTGCATAGATTTCTGTATCAAATCCAACTAATAACTGCATACTTTTTTCATAATCTAAACATTTAAACAAGAGAAAGATGAGAGACAGAGTATTTATATAATAACAAACACGCAGAACTGTAATACACATTTCCTTGATTTAATTAAAAGGAACAAAAGTGGATTTTTAATAAAAGAAGACAGACATTTCAGAGTTTAAATTACTAAAACCATGTTTCAAAGACACACAATCCTTACCAATGCATATTTGTATATCCCTTATAATAAGGTATTTTACAAAGCAGTTTCAGAGTGCAGATGCATTAATAGATCTAATCATTAAGCAAAGAGAAAACTTCCACTGTCTGTCCCCTTATTTTATATTTTCATAAAGAAAACGGCACAGAAGCAAGGGAAAGCAAATTCATCCTTGCCTTCTATTTGCCCAGAACCTCAGTGATACCATTCTCAATAGAAACAGTAATAGTAAAGTGAACTGGAGAATATATACTTGAAAACACTAATTCAAATTCTGAAATAGCATTTCAGCACATTTTAAATACAATTTTAACTGTAATCCAGGCGACAAACTGTCTTGCCATCTGAGGATGGAGACTTAGATCAATTTTCTCTCTCCAAAGCTTATGTAAGCAATGGTTTTCAACAGAAACTGATGGTTGAGAAGAAAACTGGGAGGTCTGTATAGGGTTAAAAGCTTTTACAGATATACCAGTAAGAGAAACTTTCATGGTTTTGGTTTCCCGAGCCTTCTCAGCATTAATACCAGTATCACTACAGGTTAATCCACTATTGTTCCTTTGTTAACGATCTTTTTATATTTATCCCTTTTTATCAGTTCAAAATTACATGAGTGTTCCTATTGCATCATTTTTGTTGTTGGAACAAGTCTCATGTCTAGGTCACCTAGGACCTTTATGACAGAGATTTCTATGAAATGAATATTTTTCAGTCTGCAACAAACTACACTCAAACACTGTTAAAACTAACCAGTATTTTGGCAAAATGATGAATGAACCAAGAACAGCAGCTTTATAGCACATGGGAGGGCTAATTTTGTTTTTAATTTAAACATAGTACACATTTGCATTAAGTCCCAAGCACTTGATTAAAACACCAGGGTGTACCATGCCCCAAGGCATCATGAGGCACCTTTGAGGAGGCAGATTTGCACTACTTGAAGAACACTGCTCTCTGTGAATTGCTGCACTCCACACTAACAGAGGGGAGACCAAGTGTACGTCCCCTACTACTGAGCTGCCACAACTCCAGGTGGCCTCATGCTTCAGGGAACCTTTACTCTTTGCTCCCTCACTAACCTTAATATACCTGCTGAAAGAATCCATGTGGCAGTAGGTTAGACTAGAGAAGTTGCTCAGGTTGAAGGCCTTATCATACCTGATTTTCCTCCATTACAATCCTGAAAGTATATTGAAGCTTCTGGTTTTAAATCAGACATCAACTTGAACGCTGAGTGCTGCAGCTTTTTACCTGAAACACCTCATGAGAGAGTTTCTTCTCCCCATACAAGCAGAGGGCAGAATGACATCCCAGAGAGGATGGCAGAAAGGTGGATCCTTTTCTAGACAAAGTTATTTATGCTAGCATGGTGTTTTCCCATGGAACATTGCTTGAGGACTGCTCATTCATCAGTATGGTTTGCTAAAGTATAGCAGTCAGTACTTTTATTCATTTTATTTTTGAAGAAGCCTCAGCAAAGTTTGTTTGCATGGAGCCATTAACCCTACCTATTGCACAATAAGCAGCCTCTCAATCTAATCTCCCAGGCAAACACCTTCTAGGACAAAGAATAAGCTTTACTGCTTCAGTTTAATAAACTGTGATTATCTGCTTTACTGACTGCTGGAGACAGGCCCTCAATCTTCCTCAGTTCCCTGTACTGCCATATTTTAAGCCAAGATACTCTTTTGCATAGGCTGTTTCTACCTTGGAAGAGAGATGCAAGCCAGCCAGGTAAGGGTTATATGAGCTATATTCCAAGAATCCATACGTATCAGTTCATAATTCTCCAACTGAACAAGTCTTGTGACTGTGCCAACATTGAGCATGGCAATTCAAATCATGGCTAAAAAATGCCTATAAAGCACACTGACACAATCTTAAATCAATGTAAATGCGATCATTAGACTCTAAATGCAGGAACAAATAGAAAAAACCTGCCACTTTCAGTTACAAATGACATACAAACACAATAGGGGAATTTAAAAATTAAGGTAATTTGTTTTACTTGAAAAGTTATTTTTAAGGAAGTTATAATAAGAAATCACTGAAGCCAGTGAAAAGGCATATTGCTGGCCCCGTGATTTATTTATGTGGAAGCTAACATTAACCAGGAACTAACAGACTACACAGGCAGTGTTGGCTCTGGAATGGACTGATACCTCACCTGTTCTTACCAGCTATTAGTAGCTTTTCACTTTTAGTTTTAAATTATACTTTTAATTTGGTCAATTCCACACCAGGCGAGATCCCATCTTTTGTGACAGTAAGTTGCCTTTAAATTGCGATATCCTAACTTCTCATATACAACTAGAGCTAACTTGAAAAAACTCAGTTCTTTCTACAGTTATTGTGGTGACTAGAATATTTTCCAAACCACAACTGTGTTTGTAGCAGAATTTATGAACACTCTTTTACCTACATTAATAAGAGAGGCCTTTGGAGGAAAAAAAACTATTAGAGAACATGCATACACTGCAATGTTCAGCTTGCATTAATGGTCAAGAGTCCTGAGAAAAAGTATACCTTCTCATGTACAGGTAAACATAGTCTCTTATGTATGGCTATGCTTCTGGCAAGCTCAGTATGCAGGCACAGCTGGTCAAGTCATTTTATCCTCCCACAGCATACCCCAGATTAATGGAGTTAAATTTAAAACAGTTAACGCGATGCATGTTTGCTGATTACACAATAAGCAAAAAAAGATAAACTGACATTTCTGACCCCAGATCAAAAATGCTGAACTGTAAAAGACGGCAGAAGCGTTGCGAGGTTTCTTCATATGAACCTCCTCAAAAATGGAGCCACATCACAGTAATCGTAATTGCCATAAACACTGTAATGAAATAAAGGCAAGAATAGCTGACTCAGAGCATTAGTAATGAGCAACTGACTCTTTCATTAACTGGGCACTAACCCAAAGGTAGCCAAGGCTGGTAGTCACCAGGTTGCTTTAGCACTGCTTGGGCTCCACAGATGGCAGTATGACTGCTGGAATTGCCCCAGTCCTTGGAGCAGCTGCTCTGACTCACAGAGGTCAGCACCGCCAGCAACTCACAGGTGCACACCTATGCTAGAAATAGCAATCCTGTCATGCAGCATTCAACATCACCAAGAAAGTGGTCAGACTCAAAAGCGATAAAGAAAAATAACAAAGGCCATGCAGCCCAATATCAGCCCCCCTGTACTAGATCTCAGAATCACAGAGCAGTTAATGTTGGAAGGGACCTCTGGAGATCATACCGTCCAACCCCTGTGCCAAGGCAGTCACCTAGAACAGGCGAACCAGGAACATGTGCAGGTGGGTTTGGAATGTCTCGAGACAGGCAAACTCCACAACCTCCTCGCGTAGTCTGTTCCAGTGCTCTACCTGCGCAAAGAAGTTCTTTCTAACGTTGAGGGGAACTTCTTGGTGAAACTTCTTCTGATTTAGTTTATGGCCACTGTTCCCTGTCCTGTCGCTGGGCCTCGCCGAAAAGACTCTGGCACCTTGGTCTTGGCACCTGCCTTTGAGATATTTATATACATTAATGAGACCCCCTCTCAGTCTTCTCTTTTCCAGACTGAACAGGCCCAGCTACCACAGTCTCTCCTCAGAGATGCTCGGCAACACCGGCAATATCCGGCTGCCTCCGATCCCTGCCTCCGTGGATACGGGGCTGCGGTCTCCTCAGCGGCCAACGCCGAAGTTGGACGACACGGAGCCAGCGCCTCTGCCGCGCCCACACCCCTTCCCAGCGGCGGGACCGGGCGGCGTACACCCCCCTCCAGCCTACCGCCACCGCCACCGCAGCCCCGCACCTCTGCCGGCAGCCCGAGGGGGACGGCCGCAAGGTCAGG
>VZTF01009831.1:294758-318775 GCA_013397755.1 Cnemophilus loriae | reverse complement strand
GAACACTAATTGAACTTAACTCCATTCCCCACCATTCTCTGGCCTGGCCATCCAGCCAGTTCTTAACCCAGCAAAGAGTGCACCTGTCCAAGACACGGGGAGCCAGTTTGTCCAGGAGAATACCATGGGAAATGGTGTCAATGGCTTTACTGAAGTCGAGGTAGACAACACCCATAGCCCTTCCCTCATCTACCAAGTGGGTCACCTTGTCATAGAAGGTGATCAGGTTGGTCAAGGAGGACCTGCCTTTCCTAAACCCATGCGGATGTCCTGTACATGCCATATGATGACACTCAAGATGATCTGCATCAGGACCTTCCCCAGCACCGAGGTCAAGCTGTCAGGCCTGTAGTTTGTTCCCCAGATCTTCCTTCCAATTTTTCTTACATATGACTGTCATGTTGTCTAGCCTCCAGTAAACTGGGACTTCCCTCATTAGCCAGGACTGCTGGTAAGTGATGGAAAGAGGCTTGGTGAGCACTTCTGTGAGCTCCTTCAGTATCCTTGTGTGGATCCCATGCGGCCCCAGACACTTGTATGTCTAAGTGGTGTAGCAGGTCACACATCATTTTGTCCCAGGTTATGGGGTCTTCATTCTGCTTCCTGTTCTTTCCTTCCCACTCAGGGGCCTTGTTACCTGGAGAACAACTGGTCTCACTATTAGAAACTGAAACAAAAAAGGCAATATCTCAGCCTTTCCATATAATTTCTCACTATGTTTCGCTCTGCATCCAATAAAGGATGGAGGTTCTCCTAAGCTCTCCTCTTGTTGCTAATGTGTTTATATACACATTTTTATTGTCTTCTATGGCAGTAGCAAGATCAAGTTCTAGTTGTTTTGACCCATCTAGTTCTCTGTCCATAACTTAATGACACCAGAGCTGCCTGCATCTTCCTTCAAAGGTCATAAACTCTCCTTTTCATCCTGAGTTCCAGCCAAAGCTCTTTCTTTAGCCAGGTCACTCATCTTCCCTGCCTTGTCTTTTGGCACATGGGCATGGCCTGCTGACTGTGCCTTTAGGATTTCCTCCTGAAGAATGTCAAGATAGCCTCCCAAGGTACTCTGTCTTACAGTCTCCTAAACAGGCCAAAGTCTGCCCTCTGGAAGTCCTAGGTGGCAGTTCTGCTGACCCTTCCTACATTTCCAAGAATTGGAAACTCCATCATTTTGTGATTGCTGAGCCCCAGACAACCTCCAACCATCCCATCACCCACCAGTCCTCAGATCACAAACAAAAGGTCCAGTGGGTGCCTCCCCTAATGGGCTCACTCAGCTTCCTGACACAGTCGGTATCTTCCACACGCTCCATGAACCTCCTAGACTGTTTCCTCCCCCCTGTATTGTATTTCCAGCAGACATCTGTTAAATTGAATTCCCCAACAGAAAAATGGCTAATGATTATGAGACTTCTCACAGCTGCTTGCAGAATATTTCATCTGTCTCTTCTTCCTGGTTGGGTGGTCTATAACAAACTCCCACCAGGGTTTCTGGCTCGTTGGCCTATTACCCTGATTCCTGCCCATAAACACTTAACCCTATCATCACCATCATTAAACTCCAGACAACCAAAGCAGTTCTTAACATACTGGCTACCCCACCATCTCTCTTTGCTTGCTTATCCCTTTTGAAGAGTTTATAGCCATCCATTGTAACACTTGAGTTGTGCCAGTTATCCCACCATGCTTCCATGGTGATAGCTATGTCTTAGTTTTCCAGCTGCACAATGGCTTCCAGCTCCTCCTGTTTGTGGTCTGTGATGCATGCGTTGGTGTAGATGCACTTCAGCTGGACGATTAATCCTGCCACCTTTTTTTGAAGTGAGGTTTTCCTGTGTCACAGTTTTCAAACACTTCTGTGATTTCTAGGACATCAGTAACACTTGTGTCTTTGCTACAACATGGATCTCAATCCCCTGCATCCACTGAGATGGCAAACTCAACGACCTCACTAGCACACTATCCCTTAAATACTGACAGGCTGTCCCCAAGCTTATTTCTAGCATGCCTGATTTTTATCCCTTCCTCTTTTAAGTCTAGTTTAAAGGTCTTAGAATGAGCCCTGCTAACACCTATGCAAAAATCCTTTCCCCCTCTTTGAGACAGGTATACCCCAACTGTTGCCAGGAGGCCATGGTGTCACGTAAACCAACCATGGATCGAGAAACCCAAAATCATGCTTGTGATACCAGTTATGGAGCCAGGTATTATATTCTGCTTGGTCTTCCTGTACTGCTTCTTCTCTCATCCTTTGCAACTGGAAAGATAGAGGAGAAACTATTTGTGTTCTGATCCTGTAACCAGTTGTCCCAAGGACTTTATTGTGCATATATTATTTTACATATAGAAGTGCTATCTCTGTATAAAAGGTATTCTTGGTTACATAAATTTAAAATTATCAAATGACTGTATAAAAAGTTACTGCTGTGAGATACTGTAACTTATTTGTTAGCTATCTATGACTTCTTATGCGGAACTGTCTTTACACCATTACATTAAGGGTGATAAGATTTTATATCTGCTAATATGAGTCTTGGTGAAGCAATGATGCTGTTAACACTTTAAGGAATTTAGGACTTGTCTGTAATACTTTTTGAAATCCTCCAGTCTTTTTCAATTGTATTTAATGCACTGACCAGTGTGGTATACCAGTAGGAAATTCATTTTTTTTCCTTGTATGGATAAAGGTACCAACTTTTGAGAGTGTTTTAACTATATATACATAGTTAAATATATAGTTGTATATGTATTTATATAGATAGATGTATTTCATTATATATGTAATATGTAAAGTAAAGAAGATATGAGGAACTCATCCTTTTTTACCTTTGTTACCAAAGGAAGGAAAATAATCTCACATTTTCTTACTCCTGTTCAGGACGAGACCTTATGTCCTGTATTCCATAGCAGACCAACACTCCACAAAGACCTCTGTGAGATGGTTCAGATCACTAAAAATTTGGAAGTAGAAGCAGGAAAACAAGTCCCTTTCAGAAGTAATGATCTGCTACTTTATCTTGATGGCCTGTGGAACTAAGCCTCTGTGGATAAAACGGATCGGAACCAGAAAGGTTCGAAATACACCCAAAAAACATGATTAAAACCAGACAAGGTTAGATGTTGGTGCCTAAAAATTGAAATATTTTATTTAATAAAAGAGGCAAAGAGAAGGAAAGAGAAAAGGAAGAAAGAAATAGAGAAAGAGGTGTGCGTGGAGGGTGGGGGGACAGGGAGAGAGTGACAGGGGTTAGGTGGAAGCATATCACCCTTCCGGGGGTCCCAACGACGTCTCGTTGCTCCCCTCCATCTGGTCTTCTTGGTGGTGAGGGTCCCCGACTGCTGCCACACACCGAAGAGTATAGAATCCAGCGGCTGAAGAGTATAGAATCCGGTGGATTAATATAGGTTTGGGCAGGCGGGAACGCCCCGGTGCCTGCCTTGCAGGGAGCCAGTTTGACACCGTCCCTTGCAACACTGAGGGTCTGTTGCATCATCTGCAGTGCTCTGGTGCAGGGTCTGGGGACCCCTTCGGGGGGACCTTTGATGGGCCGTGACACCCCGGCTGCTGTGGAGAGCTTTTCCCTGGGTGAAGGGCCCCTCAGCCGGGCTCCTCTGCACAGCGCAGGATGGGCGGTCATGGCCTCTGACCAGAGGCTTTCAACGCACACCCAAAACCTCTCTTCCCCCACCCTTTGGTGCGAGGGGCTGCGTGAAGCCTGGCAGCTGATAGCCCTGGCACTGCGGTCTCCACTCCGAAGGTGTTAAGCTTGATTCCTGTGTGAATGTATTCCTCTCTCCCCAGACCTGAATTTATCTTACCTCCATCAGCGAGCAGTTCAGGGTCTCAGTCAGAAGGGCTGTTCAGGGTGTGGTGGCCTTCTCTACAGCTTTGTAATACAGTTTTGCTGTATAAGCAAAAGTCCTTCATGAAGATGTTTAAACCAGAAATTATAACATTCAATCTCCAGCACCCATCAATCTTTCAGAATTCAATTTTGTGTTCATTTGCACAGGAGTGTAGGATTAAACATTCATTTTAGTGAGTTGTGATGTTATTGCCAACAGATTTTATATATTCAGTGTGGCAGTTAGGGACATGGTTTAGTTGTGGATGTGGTAGTGCTGGGTTAACAGTTCGACTTGATGATTTTAAATGTCTTTTTCAAAACTTAAACAATTCTGATTCATTGCTGAAATACCAGTAGCTGTTTGAAATTGTATGCAAAAGTTTATCTATGGTTCTGACCCAGCCTGCTGTCAGGATTTTTATACTACAGTGAATTGATCCTTAATCTTTTCTTGGACTTGTTAACAAATTGATCAGTCGGATCAACTGTTTCCCCTGTGCTTTCAGTTTGCTCTAAATTTTGCATAACTTGATGCAGGAAAAAGCACCTGAGCCTTTTGTTTTTTGCCTTGTTTACAGGAAACTGTTTTTTATGATTATATTGTTATAACGCTATGAGTTTTAATGCTGTGGAGGAAGGCAGAAAAATCTTGTCTCTGCTGCAGTTTGAAAAAAAGTCATATTCCTATTGTTCAAAATGCATAGTGCAAAATGCATAGTGCAAAATGCATTAATCTGAAATGTCTAGTAAGTTAAATAAAGCTGAATGTAAACTACATGTCATGCTAAGGTTTTTTTAGGCGTTGCCTTTGACATCAACTATTGGATAGAAAAATAGCTGTTTTTACAACAACTAGATTTAATTCTTTTCACAGCAATTTTAACTCCTAAGCTTTCTTAGTTCTGACTGTATTTTGAATGGCTTTCTCTAGCATATTTTCTTAAGTGGTGTTATATGCTATTTCTCGTTATAGACGCCTGCACCTCAATAAGAAAGCCACGGACAAACAGCCATATAGCAAGCTTCCTGGTGTTTCTCTTCTAAAGCCGTTAAAAGGTGTGGATCCTAACCTGATCAACAACCTAGAAACCTTCTTTGAGCTGGATTATCCAAAAGTATGTATATCATTTAGTGTCTTTTTTTTCCTCCTATGCCTCAAAAAGTCTCATGAAAAGCTTGGATGGGAACTGCGCTGCTTGATTGTCTTGGATTGTTCTTCCTGCTGCAGAAAATGTATAATTACGTATTTTACATGTTGCAGACAAAACTTATTCCTTTTAAAAAAGCTGTCTATTGAGGAACATGTCCAAGACTTAGGGATGAAACATACTCTACACTCCACTAAGATTTGCTTACTCGTTATTCCTGTATTGTCATGCTTATAGATTTGAGTGTTTCATAGTGCTGTAAAAGATCACTTGAGAGGCAAGAAATCCTCCTCAGTTGACTACTTCTCTATAAGAGATCCTCCAAAAGAGAACATTTAACTGATAGCCTGAAACCTTTTGATGGTTCTTACTGATGGCTCATCTAATGAAGAGTTGCTCAGTGATCAGGTGGTGTACCTCATCAGTTGTTGGTAGGTAGGGTAGTCTCTAAGCCATGTATTGGTGTTGGGAAGCAAATAGTTAATAAAAGCTCACATGTGCTGTTAAACACTGAATTTGTAATGCAAGTGATAAGCAATATAATTGATATATGTGTCAGATGCTCTCCTTGCTCTAAAGAGCTTAAAAGTATTTTGCAAATTTGCTGTGTCATTCAGTATATGAAGTATGTTCCTGTGGATGGGAAAAGGAATACATTTTTTACCGTATTTGTGTCTGTTGAATTCTAAAACTTGAAATTTAGCTTTAATAAAAAAACTCCTCTTTACTCAGTTCTTCTCAAAACCGCATCTGATGCTGCAGCTTCAATTGTAAAAGGTCAAAGATTTGTGTAAGCTGTGCAGCAAGTTTTGTTTGTGTACTCTGAGAGCCTTCAACTTACACCTAAGTAGGCAGAATAAAACAAATAAAAATCCCTAGCATTTGGAACTAATAAGAAGTTGGAAATTTTTTCTGTAATGAAGCTTTGGGCCTTTTTCAAAAGCTTTGGACATGAACATATGAATCCTTTCAACTCAATAAAGTGCAATAAAATGTGGCCAAGCACATTTTAAAGCATACTTGAGGTATGCTATGTATACCAATATTGCAAACAGTGCAAAGTATCTTCAGCAATATCTTAAGCTGCTACATGACCTATAATGAACATCAAAACATTATGCAGCTGAAACGTTTGACTACTAATAAAATTTGTTTAATAGTTCAAAAAAACAGTTGTGCTGGATCTTGCTTTACAAGAGGTAGTCTTTATCCTTAGTTCTGAAAACACATGGGTAATAATCTTAAAATGTTGCTACTCCGCACAAATCTGAGTTTCAGGTAATAGTAGATAATCATATTTTTCCCAAGGAGAGTGAAAATGCAAATGTGAATCCTTCAGTTTACTGCAGCACAGATTAGACAGTACAAGCAAGGTCCCCTAACTGTCTGAAAAAACTTTTATAGTTAGTGTACAGAACTACTTTGAGATTGACCACAAAAATTAGAAAAACAGTATTGCCTGGTATTCAAAGCTCAGCTGTGCAGTGAAAAATTATTATGAAAGATTAATCTGAAACTTTTCCCAGCGAAGCTGAATTCAACCTGCAGTGATAATAATTCTCTTCTGTGATACTCTATGCGTGAAATATTCTTCTCTTGAATGGAATTCAGTTATGATGTCTCAAAACTGCAGGACTTACACATAATATTTTATATCGGTGAAGAGTTCTCACCTACTGTGCATAATTTTGCAAAAGTTTTTCTGTTCATGTGCACCTGATTGCACCTGATTCTGTTCAAATGAACCTGATTGTAATGTTTGTGTAGATAAGCATCTTTGTATTTGTTCTGCTTTTATCATACATTTTCTAGTTTTTTACTTTGCTACTGCATACAAAGGCCATTTATTTTGAATTTTTCTCTTTTCAAATATTGGAGTCTGAAATATCTGGTTTACTTCTGGTTTAATTTCTTGGACAATATGGATATAAAAGTGTCATTGCTACTGTGAATTGAAGATTAATTATATAATGTCTTGGAAAACCAGTTTTATTTTACAAATTTAGTTTAATGTGCAGTAAAAAACTAATTTCTTCAGTTGTTTATTTCTGTGGTGTTCATGCTGTCAGGATTCTGTTGTGATGGGAGGACTTGTCTGCTTAATGAGACAATTCTTTTACCTTTTAAAATCCATTTTCCATGCTCTAAGAGGGTAGAAATCAAACCCTGCTTGCTCCTTAGGCAAATTGACTTTGAGTTTGCATTCTGAGAGGTAGAGATATTTGCCTGATTGTAGTGCTAGAACAAATCTTAACTCCCATTTAGCGGTTAATGATTTTAAATTTTTCCACAATATTCTGAATGCAGTTAGAGTAGTTCAGGCTTTTGTGTATGACAATACAATTTTTTTATTGGAGTATATATATATTTAATTTAATATCTTCTGTTGTGTGTAATATGCCTTACTTAACAAGAACATCAGAAATTGTCATCATGGAGCCAGTAGGGAGCTTTCAAAATCCAGATTATTTTCCCTAAACTACTTAAGCAAAAACTAAGTTCAGTGAGGTGATAAAACAGTATAAGGGAGAATAAGAACTGTTTTGGTTGCTAGTTTGGATTCTTATTTACAGCAGCCACTGCAAATATGGTCCAAGAAAATTGTTTCTAGTTGTGATTGAGTTTTTCAGTCTTGGACTATAGAAATAGCTTCTGGGTATCATGATCAGAAATTGGCATTTTCTGTATTTTCGTCTTTGTATTGGAGCTTTAATAGCTCTAATTTCAACAGGGTTAAAAAAAGGTTATATCAAGTAAGAAGTATTTAGAAAATTTGCTATTTTTGCAGTAGCAGAAATACCTTCATCAAAGCTTGCAAAGCTGCCTCATTGTTGAATGATTCTTATTTCTTCACCCACTGTCACTAGCTTGTGTAAGCATGTAGCAGCTACAGTTTTCCCTTACCACTTGTTTTTTCAAACATTACTCTATTAATGAGGAAAATACAGATATGTTACGTATACATTTTCCTGAGCTTTATTGTACAATTAAGTGTACCTATGTGCATATACTGGTCTCTGTGGGTTGTCTTCCAACTCTGTTCTGCATATGTATCTACAAAGTAAAGGAATGGAAGATGTAGTCCGGAGGTGTGCAGTCATAGTGTATCGCAACCTCATTCTTTAATATTTCAGGTGCTGCCATTTCATTGAATATAATATTGGATTTAAGATTCATATGTGAACAAAAATGGAAGTGGAAACAAAAGTTTTACCTTGTACACCAGAACATCTTATTTCATAACTAATAGAAACCCTTCAATAACAGTAGAAGTACTGTTCATCAGTAAAAGAGTTCATTGAGATACAGCCTTCATTCTTTTTTCACAAGTACTTGGCTGTGCATTAAAAGCTAGACTCACTTAGCTGTAAAACAACCCCTTTGTTTTTAATTCTGTAACAGCACTCTTTATTTTTTTAGCTTACTACGCTATTAAGCTTTATTTTGTAGACTGTACAGATATCAGCTGTATGTATGTAAATATATATGTGAGTGTATACGTTTTTGTTTTTACTAGTATGAAGTACTACTCTGTGTACAAGATCATGATGATCCAGCTATTGATGTGTGCAAAAAGCTCCTTGGCAAATACCCAAATGTTGATGCTAGACTGTTTATAGGTAAGCAGTGCAACTTAAAGGTGGGACTCCTACTTGTAAAATGATAGGTCTTCAACTCCATGTAGAGTATATATATATGGACTTAAATAAATAGTTATCTTGTTCAGCCCATGTTGCTTCTGTTGTAGCTTAATCACCAGTTTGTGGTAAAAAGTAAGTTTATAGTCATAAGTTTCTCTGTGATGTCAGTCCAAGAAGACTTTAGGAAGAATGATTTGGGTAACCCCCTGCAATTTTTCCTCCTAATTTTAAAACAACATTTTAAATTGTGTCTTTCCACTGAACTACATGTGCAGGAAATGACTCAGAGTTGTAGCTGTATTTGAGCTTGAGGTCCTGCAACAATCCTTTTTCGTCTGCTTAGGCTGTATGGCTCTTTCTTCACTTTATATTTGAATTAGTGGAGGAAAGGGGTATTAGAACAAGGTAGTAAAATGTAGTTGGTTTTTTTTCTCTGATATGAAACAAACTTGACCATGTCCATCAGCTGGATGTGAAGGAGTGTGTCTCACTTTATTCTGCTCCTTTTTTATTTTTCTGCTAAAATTACTGCTAGAGTATTATCTTCATAATCAGAGTCTTAAGAAATAAGAGATGAATAATGTTTACCTTACAAGAATGTAGTAATAAGCTTCATAGTTCTACTGCTCCTTTAATTACATTAATCTTGCTACCCTGCCAGTTTAAGGAAGCATTCAAATATTTTTTCCTTCTATTTTTCCAATTATAAAATATAGAATTGAAGTTATACTTTAAATGTAAATATTTTTCAAAGAAGTGGACTTTAAGAATTGGTGGGTAAACATCTACTCTTTTTCAGTTCATATATTTAAATATTTTGGGTGTTGAATCTGAATTCCAAAAACCCCCCTTATGTTAATTGTGTTTGATGTTTGTATTTTTTAGGTGGCAAGAAGGTTGGCATCAACCCCAAGATTAATAACTTAATGCCTGGCTATGAAGTTGCCAAATATGATCTCATATGGATTTGTGATAGTGGAATCAGAGGTAGGTGTGTATGTGCTGACTGTTAAACTGTGCTTGTTCACTGTAAGCAAGCAGATTTTGGAGACTATTTTAACTGAGAATATAAGCAGAAATTAAAGTTAAAAGTCTGAAAAAATGTTTTCATGGAATAAAGGTTTAATCTCTAATTAAAGGAGAAAATACCTTTAAAAAATACTGTTCAAACTGTTTTCATTTTATTTGTCCTTGATCATAATTCTTGTTAATCACTAATACTATTTTTCTGAAACTGTTCTTATAAGACGCTATGCATCAAAGCGTATGTACTCTTGATACTGGTAATGAAATGAGAATTAGTGTCTTGCTGCAGTAGTCTGCTAATGACAGAATTGCTCTATCAAGTGTCATTTTTTCCTTTGTCACTTAGTAACGCCAGACACACTGACGGATATGGCCAATCAAATGACTGAAAAAGTGGGCTTGGTTCATGGGCTTCCCTATGTTGCAGACAGACAGGGTTTTGCTGCTACCCTTGAACAGGTGAGTGCAATGTTGTGGGCAGGATTTTGTTTTATTCTTTTTTGCTTGCAAAACCTTGCTTAGTGAAAGCTGTATTGGGCCTCTCGTACTTTGTGAGTGAGGAAATGTTTATCTTCAGCTGAAGTCACACTTCAAACACAGGGTAACTAGGACAACTTCTAAATGCTCCAGAATTCCTCTGTGGTGCTCTGTCCATTGATTCAATATTTATGTTTACAATATGAACAATAAAGATTACAGGATACGCATTTTGGATTTTATATTTAAAATTATTAAGAAGATGAAGAATAGAACTGAAGAATGCTTTCTAGTGCTTAGTCAGAAAGGAGTAATTAATTCTGTTTTGATATCTGAAAAGGCACACAAATATGGCCATGACAGGTCAAAGCTACGTCCAGCTCATGCAGTATCGTATTTCCAGCGGGATTTACAAGCAGAGGCTTTGAGGAAAGTAGAACAAAAGCAAGGCTTTTATCCTATTTTCCTGTAATACTGCTTCAGTGTTCTGTAATTTTCAGCTGAGAGACTTCCTGAGCAGGAAGCAGACTTGTATATTTAGTAATCCTTAATGTAATAGTATTTTAGTAAGAACAGATTTCTTAAATGAACTTTTCCATTCTTTTTTTGAGTCCTTATAAATTTTTAACACCTATAATTTTCTTTACCCGGAAGTTGCATAGATCTATCTGTTACAGGATCTATATCTGGTTTACTCTGACCGTTGTTCTTCTGTAGTGCTATTTCATGTCTCATAATAATTGTAGTGAAAGAGAAAGTGAAAAGTTGATTCCTATCCACTATCTTCATATCACTCATTCTGTCCTATTTTCCCCTCTCGTCTTTCTCTGCAAGTTCTCTTTGGTAGAATGAAGTTGAGTTGGAGTGAGAATGGACGTTGAGTTTGCTTTTTTGTTCCTCATGTCTCAAGGCATGTAATTTAATCAATTTTTATTGGGAGCTGGCATTTTGGCCCCAAGGCTAATGGATAGGGATGAAAGATAGAAATGTGAGAGATGAAAGTGCAGTGAAATTCAGTGCTCCATCATTGCTCTAAACGAGGGATGCTTTTGTGATGAGTCTCTCTCTCTCTCTCTCTGTTTCTCTCTCTCTCTCTCTGTTTCTCTCTCTCTCTCTCTGTTTCTCTCTCTCTCTCTCTGTTTCTCTCTCTCTCTCTCTGTTTCTCTCTCTCTCTCTCTGTTTCTCTCTCTCTCTCTCTGTTTCTCTCTCTCTCTCTCTGTTTCTCTCTCTCTCTCTCTGTTTCTCTCTCTCTCTCTCTGTTTCTCTCTCTCTCTCTCTGTTTCTCTCTCTCTCTCTCTGTTTCTCTCTCTCTCTCTCTGTTTCTCTCTCTCTCTCTCTGTTTCTCTCTCTCTCTCTCTGTTTCTCTCTCTCTCTCTCTGTTTCTCTCTCTCTCTCTCTGTTTCTCTCTCTCTCTCTCTGTTTCTCTCTCTCTCTCTCTGTTTCTCTCTCTCTCTCTCTGTTTCTCTCTCTCTCTCTCTGTTTCTCTCTCTCTCTCTCTGTTTCTCTCTCTCTCTCNCTCTTACAAGAGAAAAGCAGAGACCTATAGCACAGGTTTCCTAGTACTGCTATTTGTTAAAGCAAGAATTACAACTCCTGCTTCTGTCTTCCTGGAAGAGCTTTTTGCCTGCTGATCCAGTATACTACAAGATGAGCATGCCTTTTCTTGAATGAGTTATTGTACCAGCGTGAAGGCAGTCTACACTAAATAATAGAGAGAGGCACTAGCACTCATTCCATCTGTTGTTTTGTAGGTCATTCCTAGTTTTAAGTTACTGCGTCTTGTAAAAAGGTTTGCTCACAACCTGAGTTTTTTCTTCACTATTTTTGTTTGCAAGTGTGCTAGGTAAACAAATTTCCCATGCTTCCATAGAACCATGTAGTCAGTTTCTAGGAACATGTATGCAGGAATGGAGTTAATTTTCAGAAGAGGAAGGAGAGAACATGTCTGTCAGTTATCACCACATAATATATTAATCCTAGTGATTGGTCTGTTACTTAATGGATGTTTGATACATATATTCGCTGAGAAAAACCTCAGTAAATTAGAAATTAAATACGAAACGAAGTGCAGTAGTTCAATATGTGGATTTAAAACCTGCTTAAAGATTTGCAAAAACACAGCCAATATCACCAATAGATTTCTCAGATTTGGTGATACAGTAGGTTTCTTAGAATGGTACTAAAGGTCTTTCCAAATACACCATCGTAATACACATCTAGTGTTTTTTACCCTCCAAATGTTTTCAGAGGAAAAAGTTGTCAGTGTAGTACTTACATACAGAACTTTAAATGCCTTTCCTTCTTTTGGCAGGTCTACTTTGGAACTTCACATCCAAGGTCATATATTTCAGCCAACTTAACTGGCTTTAAGTGTGTAACAGGAATGTCATGCTTGATGAGGAAGGATGTCTTGGACCAAGCTGGAGGACTGATAGCTTTTGCACAGTATATTGCTGAAGATTACTTTATGGCCAAAGCTATAGCTGACCGGTAAGATGACTCTGAAGTAAGCTTGTTGCTTTAAGTGTAGTTTAAATCTTTCATTTTGTTTGCTTTTTGGGTTTTTTTAAACACATGGCACATACTGTAAGAATAGGTGTTCATGTCAGCTTCACTTATATATAGCAAACACGTTAATGACATGTGCTTTGTCCTGTCAGTATAGTCTTTTAAAAGTAATTAAGCCATATCATTGTGGCTTAATTAATCATGTCAATTCCTTCAGAGAAAAGTTTCAGAACTTGGTTTTAAGTATTTGTTTTTTTCCGAAAAAGAGTCTTGATAAAATACATTTTTTTTTTCTTGCCTATACCCATTGTGATAATATGGCATGTACGCCAAAGAAGTTTCTCAAGCCTAATAAAGTTCTTGTGTGTTTGTTATCTAGTTGGTTTTTGCATCTCTTATTTGCACATTTTTATAATAACAAATTCCTTTTCAGGGGCTGGAAATTTGCGATGGCCACGCAAGTTGCAATGCAAAACTCTGGTTCATATTCTATTTCTCAATTTCAGTCCAGAATGATCAGGTAAGATTTTGATCTTTACTTCCTCTCTCACCCATCTCTGCCCCCTTCTTCTGATGGGGACAACCTGATAATGAGAGGGAACACATATTCTGAGCTAATTTGATCTAATGCCCAGCGTGCTAAAGTTCAGTGCACAGCTTGATGCATACTTCTTTGTTAGTACTGGGAGGGAAGCACTGACTTTCCACAGACGTATGACTGATACAAGTATTAAAAAAAATAAAATAAAATAAAACACCCCCGCCCTTAGTACCTTTCAAATGCTATCCGTAGCATCTTTGAAAGCGAGGTTTTTTGCAGTATTTTATTTGGAGGCGTTAATTAAATGAGATTAACATTTTAGAAAATACTGTGATGGCTCGTTTGGTGAGGTGGGGGAGAAGAAGGGAATGAATAATGCAAAGGCAAAACTGATTTGTTTGTCTTTTCCAGGTGGGCCAAACTACGAATTAATATGTTGCCTGCCACAATAATTTGTGAGCCAATCTCAGAGTGCTTTGTTGCCAGTCTAGTTATTGGATGGGCAGCTCATCATGTGTTTAGATGGGATATAATGGTATTTTTCATGTGTCACTGCTTGGCATGGTTTATATTTGACTACATTCAACTAAAAGGTGTTCAGGTATGTAACTTTATTTTCCAGGAGGTTACTAAAATTACTATTGCTATTGGCTTTAGCAAAAAGCTAAGCTTAATTACAACCATAAAATAATTCTCTTGACATGCAAGAAGTAACAGGCCCAATCCTGTTACTTCTCAGTCTTCCAGCTTCAGTTGTAGTGTCATGAAAAGGAGTAAGTGGGTTTGGTTGTCATTTTGTATTCTACATGCACTTGCCTATGACTAGGCTCTGAAAGTTTATCTGTCCTCTTAATTAATATTCATGTTTCAAATCTGCTCTTCATGGGCATATGCAGAAGTTTTAGGCTCTTTTGACAGTACAAGAAGAGAGGCTTTGTGGGATTTTATTTTGGGAGGAGTTTTAGTATTTTATTTTAGTTGTCACTTTGTCTTGTATATATTGAGGCGTATGTGTACTCATACGTACATTTTTCACTTCATCTTGTTAATAATAGGCAAAGAGAACAGCTGCAACCTACTTCCAAGGCCTCAAAAAACTTTTAATATAGAAAGGTGCCACAAATGAGAACAGCATTTGTTCTCCTAATGCTGTAGAAAACATTTAATGTGGATAATTGTATCTTGAACAAGAAAATATTCTTGGGTTTTAATGAAGTATGCTATTGATATGTAAATCTGCATAGTAAGCTTTATAAGACATTTATCTGTAAAAAAGGTTTCAAATTACTTTAAAATTTCTCTTGAATTATCAGTATGATTAAATACTTTGTTTTTTGTTATTTCTAGGGTGGCGCTCTGTGTTTTTCAAAACTTGATTATGCAGTAGCTTGGTTCATCAGAGAATCCATGACAATTTATATTTTCCTCTCTGCTTTGTGGGACCCCACTATTAGCTGGAGGACAGGACGCTACAGATTACGTTGTGGAGGCACTGCAGAAGAAATTATTGATGTATAGCCACACATTTGTAACTGAATGTCAAAAGGAGAAGGGGGGAAGAAAAGTATTATAAGTTGTTTATATACTTTCAAGAAAATCTACCTTCAGTAGTTTTATTACTTGTATGTTTGGTATCTGTTCTTTAATTTATTTTTGCATGGCACTTGCATCTGTGAAAATACATCTGTAGTCTTGGCCAAATGGTACCTTCCTCCTATGTACAAATAAAAATAGGGAGAATTGGTCCTGACATCTACTTTCTATTTAAATGCTCTGCAGTAGACTTTTTTTAAAAAATATCCTCCAAGATATGATCAGCTTCTTACTCCTTGGTGTGCTAGGCTAGCGAATCTAGGGTTCGCATAGTTATTTTCCAGCTGGGTTGCACAAGGCTGTACCTAGTAAAATCACAGAGGTACAGTTGATTTTTGTTTTATCCTACTAAACTGAGCTAGTAATGGGACCTTGGGAAAGAAGCTCTGAAGTGTTTTATGCCTACCTCTTGTAGTTACTGCAGAACAATACGAATAGAAAGAGCAAATAGCTTCGCTAAAACAAACTGACGTAAACCTGTAGTCTTGTTTATATGTATATAGGGAATATTTTAATCATTGCAGTAACCAAAAGTGGACTGAGTTTGATAAGAATGAGTTGGAAGGATTTACTGGTCAGGCGTGTATTGTGGGCATCTTTTGGCCAAGTCTGATCTGGTTCTGTCTTGAACCTTGTTAAGCACTGTGCTGTAACTAGCCAAGGTGATCCCCTCAGTACTTCCATCATTTTTTAAGGGGTGTTTGTTTTTCCCTGTGAGTGAATGCTTTCATGCTGGGGGGTGGGGGGCGTTGGGTGTGTGTGTGGGACATAGTAGGGAGTAGAAGGGAGCAGAAATACATTTCGGAAACATTTCACACATGAGCTATTTTCTTACACAATGTCTTAAGAATGTAATTTCATGATGCAGGTATTTAATATCTTTGTAAAGTGAACATACATACCTATACTAGTCATAATTAAGTATTCAATTGCAGTAGATATTGTGAATACATTAAAGGGCCAGGTGAGTTTGCTGTTACTGATTAAAACCGTAGTCTTAATTTAGATATCAAACTAAGTTTACTCTTGGCTGTTTGCCTGTTAGTCTAGCCTTTAAATTGGATTTCTGTATTCCAGTGGTATGACTAAAAGGACTAGATTATAATGCATGCCATGGTTTTCTCCTCTCTGTTCCCTGTAGCTTGGTTTTCAACCATTGTTAGGCTTCCTAATTTGTGGTGAACTGGACTTGTTTTCTTCGAACACTTTTTAATTAAAAAAAAAACCCACAGCAAAGCTAGAGAAGACTGTTGCATAAGCCTTTTGTTTTCATAATTGTATTTATGCTGCTTTACTTTTCTTCATATGGAATAGCATCTTGTCACCATGAACGTGAACTGCTAATTACAAGGTTATGTCAACAAAGCAGCTTTATAAGTTGGATGATGATGTGTAGCATACTAGCAATAATGACATGTATTTATAAAAATGGACTTTTTACTTACTGAGCCAATCCCTTACCCATCATATGCTACACAAGTGTAATGTGTATGTATTTGTTGTAAAACATTCTCTGGGCCATGATGCTTCATCCACCTTAATATCTCTTTTGCCTTATGGCAACATGGAACTTTCTTAATGGGCATTTCTGTATGAACAAAGGCTTGTGATGCATGCTTCATTCTTTTCATGTGAATCAGGAAGAAGCACTTTTCCTGAGGAAAGTTTTACACTGAAACCTAGTCTAGTTGTGACCCACAAAAACATTCTTGTTTTAGTATTGTTTTTTTGACATAGTTGAATTTTACTGACAATGTTTGTATCTTCATTTGTTTCATGAAGTTTGATGCCATTCATTGCACTGCTAAAGTGAAGCTTAGCTTGCTACTTAGCTTTATGCTGATTTCTATGCAGGCAATGGAACAGAACCAAAAAAAAAAAAAAGGCTGAATAGACTTCTGTTTAAAACATAGGTGGGGATAATCGTTTAACAGGTGCTTTGGTATTAGTAGAGCCGTCTTTGGCTATGAAAAATAAAGCTTCACTTAAGCAAATGGTTTCATTTGGGTATTGTTTGGTTGATGATGAAATGGAAACCAACAGTGTCAAATGTTATAAACAATGCTGCAACAAAACTTTTAAAAGTTATAAACGGCTAATGTAAAGTTATGTTGATCTACAGCTGTGTAGAATACATGATGTTTATTTGAAATAATTGTCTTGTTTTTTCCTTTATTTAAAAATAAATTTTGAATACAATCTGTTTGGAGTACTTTTTTCCTTTCTTCAATGATGCTGTAATGTGACACCTTTAAGTGTTTATGGCAGTTTTGTTAGATTATATTTCTAAATAATCTTCACAGCAGTAAAGGAATGTGCCTTTTTTATGAGTTTTTTTACAACTACACCATCTCTTTTGGATTTTATATTTGAAATTAACTCACATGTGCCAAATTGACTTTGAGTTATCCTTAATTTTTTAGAATTACTTAAGTGTACAAAAATTTTACAAGTGGACAGCATAGTTCCCTGTCTATTGTAACTAGCCTAGATTCAGATTTTAGAGATGACACCTTTGCCGCAAAACATGTTGACGTTGAGAAGTAATGTTGATCCTTTGCTTTCAGGTGCACTAGCTCAAAAGCACTCTGAACTTGCTCTGCCATTTAACTTGGCTTTTTTTCTCTTCTCTACCATTTATGAAGACCATGTGAAACTTAGTAAGAGGCTGTGTTTATGAAAGAGTTGTTGGAATCCTGAATGCATGGCATACACGAACACCGCTGGAATCACTTGAAAACTATTTATAGAAAGTTAAACATTCCTGAGTGTATTTTTTGCTCAGTGCGTTTGCAGCCACACAGCACAATACTGAAATCCTCTTTCTTCAGTCCTTTTATTACTTTCCTGCCTACTGTTAAATAATGTTGTCATTTTATTCTGTACTTTCAGTTGAAGTCTCTCTCACTCTAATTCCTTTTGCCACTCTCCTGTTTCCTGCTGAGTGCTGGCTACCTGCATTTGCTCCCAAGTTTGTTCTGACAGCTGGAAAATCTTGTGTCTAACCACCTGTTTTCACAAATCACTTCTGGAAGCTGTTTCATTCATCTTAAAAGCTTTTAAGCCTCACACCTAATTTCTGATCATCTAATTTTAAGGTGGCTTTGAGCTCCAGCTGTTCTTGGATTGAACTGGTTCCCCAACAGCTCTGATACTGACGATGGCTACTGAGGCTAAGGAAGACTAAAATTTTATATGGCAATAGATACACTTTTAATAGTTATATAAAAAGATTTCAGCTTATATAGTGTCTACACTTGTATAAATAACACTTAGAAGAGAGAATGACACTGTATAGAATGGCAATAATTTCAAACTTAATCCATCTTTTGGATCTGAGAATGTGTTAGTTTTGACCTAATGGTCAGATTATACTGAATGGTTTACTACTTGGATATTCAGAGTGAATGCACAGGTTTACGTAAGATTTTTTTCTTATCTCTCAGACTAAAATCTGTGTCCTAGGCAGTACTTAGTGTTATAATGCAGTTATCTGGGCAGATGAGAATTTCCCTCCACAAAGTCATCTCTGCTTTTATGTTGACTCTGGAGAATATATGCAAGATTCTTATGTTAGTGTTGTAAAACTGCACTGTAGTTGAAATCGGGGTCCTGGGATGTGCTTTTAACAAAAAAAACATAAACCAACCCAAAATACAACAAACAAACAAGAAACCCCACCAAACAAACAAAAAAAAAAACAAACCAAAAGGCCACCACAATCAAAGAAACCACCAACCACAAACCCTGATGGCTTTGTACATCGTGTAGATTATGAGCCTCTAGAGTTGGACTGCTTGGAAGGTTGTTATCTCTTCTGCACTGCACAAACCAATTTCAATTGCTGGCCATCACACAGTTGAGAATAAGTGATAATTCTTATGGTTAAATTCACCACATTCTGCTTTTGCTTACTTGGTAAATCCCTAGAGTTTGAACCTTTCACTAAGCAGTTTAATGAAGTACTTCAAACCGGTTTAGCCACCGCCAGGTTGTGTTGAAGACTAGTTACCTGTTTCATGTGGAAATTTGCTGTAGACTATGTTGCAAACCTTTGCTGAAAATGCTTCTTCGTAGCAGTTTCTGATGACATGTGGCTGTGTTTTCAATTTTAAGTCCTACCTGGAATCAGTGTCCGGTTCTCCCTACAAATCCAACATTGAGCGTAAGAGTACCAGCCAGTCTTGTAGATCCTAAGGCTTTGCTGATGTTCAGCTATCAACCTTGCAAGGTTGTGCCCAGGGAGTTTCCTTTTCAAAGGCAGTTCTAGGTTAGCGTCCTGCAAATGTTCTAACTATGCTGAAGGCCTGCAGAGTGTATCTGAAAGGACAAGTGTCTAACAATCCTTTTAAGTGGAAGGTGTTTGTGCTGCCCGTCTTCACACTTAGCTAAGGTTAAAATAACAGCCAGCTTAGTCTGTAACCTAAGAGACTGTAAAAAGTAAAGTCTTTCCAACACAGCTTTTGGAATGCTTTATTGAATTCTCATCAGATCAAGAGTGGAGTCCTGCTTATGTATGATTTATGCTTCTGGGGAGAATATGCCTCTTCTTCTTGATCTCAATCAGATCTAATGATTTTTGCCTAATTGTTGGTGTGACTGCAGATGCTCAATTAAGAAGTGCAGACCAAGGAGCCCTGCACTGGAAGTTTATGGATTGCTGCTTTTTTCTGTCTCATCCCTCCACCCATTCCCCCAACACTTTTTCCCAGTTTCAGACAGGAAGGAAGGGCCGCAGCCAAACCCATGTGCCAGCTGGAATTAATGGCCATTTTATATGTAGCCAGTTTGTGGGTGAATGGGAGAGGTCAGACTCGTGCCTGTGCAGGAAGCCAGTAAACTCACTGGGAGCACAAAGCAGGAGCTGTTTAAAGAAATCTCTTCACTGGGCTTGGACATAAAGTGAATTATTATTCTCGACTTTGTCTTTGCATCCTCTGGGCCTGTGTTAAACTTAGGTCTGCTCACAGGATGGAAGTGAGCTCAAGCCAATTTAAGGCTCTGCTAGCCCTCCCCCCGCCTTTACTGTATGATGAATAGCTTTTCTGCTTTTAAGGCTTGCCTGGTGCCTGGAAGAGTGTATTTTTACATGTTGAGCAGTACCTTATTTTGGTGGCAATAACTTTGCCCTTTCTCTGATAGTAAAATTCTGGGAGAGGTGCTGAGATGACAGAAGGCCTGTAGAGTACACATGTGAAATGCAGTAACACATTCAAAAATGACTCCCTAACACTATAGGAATGAGAAAATAGAAAGAAACTGTGAAGTCTTTGGGGGAATCTGTACATATAATCTTTGTTTTCTATTGCATATACACATGCAACATAGATAAGGGTATATGCGCATACATTTTTATGTGTGAACTTTTATGTATAGGTATAGGTGTACTAATACCAAAATTAGAAAAAAGAAGCCTTGAATGTGACAAACCTATTCTTTCTCTAAGTGGACCGTACAGGTAAATTAATGATTTGCTAGTATAAAAGGCCAGCAGCACAAAGTTAAATTTATCGTGAGCCACTGGATCTAGGATCCAGTTACATTTCATGTCTCAGTAAGCAGACAGAGGAAAGCTCAAAACCTTTACTTTTATTCCTGCACTCTTCACTTATAAGCTTGAACAATGTTTTACTCATCTAGGCTTTTGCATCTTCCACTAAGAATTCAGAAACTACTTCCTTAGCTGGCAGCTCCCCAAATCTGAGCAAGGCAAGGCACATACTTTTGTCACTTGCCTCCTTTCTGTTCAGTTTCATTGCCTTCTGGTCTTCCCTTTTGAGGTGACTGTTTTGCTCCTGAGGGTCTTTATAAAGGAGTTTTCCCAAGGAGAGAAACATGTGGGAAGGAAAAGTAACAGCAATGAGAGGTAGAACTAGTGAATGCAGTGTTAAATTTGCCTGTGACTAATGCTCCAAAATGAAGTATGGGCAAATCTGGCCACTTTTGCAACATATTGGGTAAAAAGAAGAATAAAAGAGGTGAAACTTTAGAGAGATTGTTTAAGTTTTCAAGCGTCCTTGTTCAGAGAGAGGCTGGAGACTTCTGAGATATTCCTGAAGGCTAGATCTCTAGAATAAGCCTGTTTCCATGAATTTTATGGGGCTTTCAGCATGATCTGTTTAAGGGTTATGTTGTATGGCTGGAAAAGGAGGAAAGCATTTCAGCAGGGATTGCAGCCCACTCTGCAAGACATGCCAACTTGCACCTGTTTTCTCAGATTACAGACCACTCAAAGGCAGCTTTATTTTGGCTTCCCATGTCTTGAGGCATTCAGCTTGCCCTCCTGCAGATTTGTAGGATAAAGACAACTTGTCACTTTTGAGCCATCGGATGAGTGGGGCGGGAGCTCCAGCTGGATCAGGCGGGTTTGGACTTTCCCCGTGCTTGGGAATGTCTGCAACCACAGACTTTATTTGAGATGAGAATGTTAACTCTTAGATGGTATGGTATGGTAATGACTGTATCATGAAGGATCTCTGCTGGTGCTGTGGGACTGGGGTGTCTAAAATCAGACAGCGTGTCAAGCAGGGAGAAGGCAGATGTTAGGAGTTTTGCTCTGTAAGTACTACACTGGTGGTATGAGCTAGGAGCCCTCTTACTAGAGAAGCTCAGGCTTAAAAAGTTGGTGTGTTTCAGGCATCCTGCTGCAGTGATGAGTGCATGTGAATGTGAAGTGTATCTTGTCTGTATGCAGACCGACATAAACAATGATCTCATCACAGTGCGTCAGCAATGATCCAACTCTGCTAGGAGTCAGCAATCATATTCATATCTTTATGTGTGGACATAAAAGCAATCTTTCTGCAGCCAGAATACAACTGCATAATATTTTCATGCTTTGCCTGTCGAACAGATTGCTTTTGTATGCAACAGGTGATGACTAAAGACATTATTTCATTTAGTTTAAAAACATAGCTGAAATGAACATCAGAAGTAAAATTTGGCGTTTCCAGCCATCTGTCCAGTGATTAACAGAGAAGCTGGTGCATTTCTGCCTCAGGCGGTCTGTTGCTGTTGCACGCTGGACCCATTCTTTATGAACTTATAAAGTAATAAACCAGGTCTATACAGCAGGAAGGACTGCACTTGTCCATACAGTCTGTGTCAGGGCTGGTTTTCGTGGTGTCACACCAAAGTAGCCTATGGCCAGCAGTAGAGTTATGCCAAGAGGCTGTGTAACCATTGGGTTTTCAATGTCGAAATGCTACAGCTATCCAGAGGAAATTGCCCTTCAAATCCTTCAAATGGCTGGCATGGGTGGTGGTAGCTGTTTTGCAGTAAGTCTTCTGGCCACAAAACTATGCTATTTTGCATTGCATGAGTAGGTAGCATTTCCTGCTGTTGTTTCAAGCCTAAAACACAGATTATATCCAAAAGGAAAGTATCTTAGAGAATAAAGGAGCCCTTTTTACTAAAAAACGAAAAGTTTTTTTCTTCCTCCAAAATCCGGTGGATTTTCCTCTAAAAAAAGCATAATGGACTTTGTCTAATTTATAACTCCCAGCATCATGGGGTGTTTTTCCCCTTTTAGGCTGTGAAATGTTTTGAGCTTTTCAGTCCCCAGGAAGCTGATGTTGTCATAAATAGGCTGGACACAGTTTTCTTCAGTTTTCCAGGTGGGAAATGGCAAGTGTCTGAAGGGACTGAAGCTCTACCATTTCAGTGCTCTGCTGCCTTCATCTGGTTCGCACTGCAGGCACTTCTGATGTCTGCTGCACCTGTGAGAGCCATTTGCTCCCATTGCAATACTGCAATCAGTGGATAAATGTGTTTCCTCCTGTCAAGGGAGATTTACCATCTCCTCCCTGCTGTTAGCAATGGATGAAAATCAGAGGGCACTAAAGGGCATACTCAGTTCCAGGTTGGAGAACCTTATCTCCATGTACTACAGTTTGCAGATGGTGTATGATACACTGATGCTTGGCAGTTGCTTTTTGGGAACTGGTTCCTGCCAAGGAGGTAATAAAAGGGGAAAAAAAAAGGGTATTTGCTTAGCATTTATTTAGAGATAAAGACATTGTTTGAAAAGTCTTGCTGTAGTATTCCTGTTAAAAACCAGTCCTTGCTACATGTCTCCTAAACAATGTTTCCAGTTTCTGGGCTCTTCTCCATACTTAGCTCAAACCTATTTTTTTGCAGAGAGAAAGGTGCGTCACTACCCACTTGGCTTTGATCAGATCGACTTAATCACAGACATCCATTTTCCTCTTTGTGCCCAGCTGATAGATCCTTAAAGTTTTTTTCTTGTGTGGTCTGCTTAAGTCCTTTTGTGACGAGCTCACTTTGTTTAGTTACTGTCTCTGTGTCCTTAAGAAGTACCCTACAGGTATCCACAAGTCCACAGGTAATGAATGAGAAGACATTAGTCGAAGAAAAATTTGTGTGACGAAGAAATTTCTACTTCCCACCAGAGAGAGTCTGTCCTGCCATAAGGATCTCCTCAGTTAAAATGGGTATTGGATTTTTCAGTAGAAGATAGGTAACCATGGCTTCTTCAAACACCACCAAACAGCCCACTATGAGCATTCTTGCAGCACAGGAACTTCTTGCACCCTGGTTCATTCAAGACTGGATGTGTGAGCTGGTTGCTCAGGACTGGGTCCAGGTGGATTTTGAGCATGCAGACAAAAAACTCTCTGGCCATCCTGTGCATCCACTCTCATAGCAAAAACATTTCAGAGAGTTCAGAAGCAATCTCCTGTGTTTCAGTGCGTGCCCATTGTCGTTAATCCTGGCACCGTGCACCACCGAGAAAAGTCTGTCTCTATCTCCTTTACTGTCAATTTGTACATGCAGATAAGATGCCCTTGAGCTTTCTCTTCTCCATACTGAGCAGTCCTGGCTCTCTCAGCTTCTCCTTGTATGTCAGATTCTTCAGCTCCTTCACTGTGCTTGTGGCATTCCCATGGACTTGCTCGAGTTGTGACCTCACCAGTGCTGAGCAGTGGGAAAGGATCCCATTCCTCAACCGGCTGTCATCACTTCTTTCTGCGCAGCCCGAGGCACCATTCGCCTTCTCTGTGGCAAGGGCACACTGCTGGCTCAAGTTCAACATGGTGTCCACCAGGACCTTGAAATCCTTTTCCAACAAGCTGCTTTCCAGACTGTCAGCCCCCAAGCTCCAGCTGTTCCCTTCTGGGTTCAGGATTTTAAACTCCTCCTTTCTGAACTTCATGAAGTTCCTGTTGGGCCATTTCTCCAGCCAGACCAGGTCCCTCTGGATGACAGCATGACCTCC
>VZTF01009831.1:279134-294705 GCA_013397755.1 Cnemophilus loriae | reverse complement strand
GGGGTAGGGGGGTGTGAGGGGGGGGGGGCGGGGGGGGGGGGCGGAAATGGTGTTAGTCTAAACCAAAAGAAAATATATCCCTCTCGGTCTGAAATGTAAACAATGCAAATGGATTACTGATGGTAGTCATTGGTTGTGACTACTGGCTGCATCACTAATTCCTGAAATAAATGGGTGAAAAAAGAAAATAAATTAGTTTTGTTAATCCTTGATGTATCTGGGCACAGACTCTGAGTGCCTTCATTGCATATTGGCTATGAGTCATCTTCTCTGGGTGAGGTAATCAACAACTTGTCCTCCACAATAAGCATTCCTCTTTTGCCCAGAGCCTCCAGTCTCTCTGCTAGGTTTCCCCTTTCACCTGCCCAATCTTTCCAGTGCCAATATCTTACTTCTTGGTTTCCCATTGCTGTTGTCTTACCTCTAGGTTTGCTCTCTCTGCTCTTGCTTCCCATTTCTTCCCTCCCAGCCAAGTACAGATACAGGCTGCCGCTCCCTGTCCAATGACACATCCCTGGGAGTGAGGTGCATTTCCTCATCTCTGTGCCTGGTGCAGGGACTGACATGGTTCTCTCCACCTTTGCTCTTCTCCGTTTCTGGGAGGCACCAGTTCACACGGAAGCCAACCATGGGTGTGTTGGTGGTGTGCACCCTCCTGGAGGACTGGCATGTGGAATAACCTGCTCCTCGCTGGAGGACAAATGCAGAGGCAGCCGTGGTGCCTTGATGGTCACCATCCTGCTGACCACAGGTCAGTCTGTCGAACTGCTTCCATGCCTGGTGGGATGGTGAGCAGTGGGAATGGGTAGCACATGTGGTGGGTGTAGCATGGTTTTCAGTTGAGCTTAGGGTGCCTTCAGCCTCTGTTCCAGAACCCATCGCTGAAAACCTAGCAAGTGTAGTCAGGGACTGCTGGAATGGGGTCCTGGATGCTCCAGAGATGCTTTGAAGAAGTGATGAAGGCAAGCTGGAGGATAAAACAAAGGATTCAGCTGTTGTCTTCTGTGTTGTGTTTTTGCCTGGCTATCCTGGCACCCAGAAAGATGGTGTAGTGTGTCCAGCACGTGTGTCCCTCAGAAGTGTGACTCTCTTGGCTTAGACAAACAGACATGCTGGTCCTCCAGTGGCCATGGGCTCCTGAGCTTGACAAGGCTCTGCAAATTATAAGCCTTGAAACACATCCTTCATAGCAGAAATTTGAGCATCTGCCACGATCCAGGCACGGGTGCAGTTGGGCACAGGCCATCGAAGTCAGACAGTCACTGAATGCCCCTGCATTCCATGGCTGCAGGGATTGGTAAACCCTTTGCAAATCTGTTTCAGCAAACTAAATCCAATCACAAAGGAGTGGAAGGAGTCAGGTTTGGGTCTGGGGGAGTTCTGGAGTGGATTTTTTTGTTTGTGTATGTGTTTGTTGCTTTAAAGTTGGAAGACCTCAGTGAAGAGTCTGGTGGCTGGCAGAGGGAAGCAACTGCAGCAATCAACACCAGTATAAGCTGCAGTAGGCTCATACCCTCAGACAGCAATGCCTTTGATGGCTTAGCACAGATTTCAGTGCACATGCTGGGTTTTGCATGTTGGGTTAAGTGATTTAGATTTTATGACTGGCCATTAAAGCAGCAGTTTAGGCATAAAATGTATTAAGCTGTGGGAATTTTAGTTGCGTATTGGATTAGTTTTAGCTTTAAGGTAGCTAAGCAACATTAACCTTGTGCATATTTTGTCTACATGCAATATATATACATATACTTTCAAACTAAATATATTTACTTTCATATTAATAACCAATTTGTCTTCTTTAGCAGGATATATTTTAAATAAATTTAAATAAACATAAGGTGTGATTGCGCGATCATGGGTTGTGCATGTAAATAGAAAAAAAAAAGAAATTGTGGTCCTGATTAATTTCCTCTCCTTTATTTTATATTAAATATATGACATTTTTATTTTAGTAAATGAAAAAATTGTAGATTTCCATGCTGTTTTGGTTTGAAAGCAAACCAGTGAGAGACTTCAAGTCAGAAATACAATTTAATAGGAAAAGAAAATAAAATAAATGCAATAGTACAAAAGAAACTCCACTGACAGAGTCAGAATACAACCTGACACCCTGTTGGTCAGGGTGTTGGTAGCAGTCTGGCTGAAGTGGTCCTGTTGAAGTGGTGATCTTGTAGAAAAGAGTCTGGTCTTTGCCTGAAGGTCCAGTGGTGTAGCTCTTGTCCTCGGGGAGTCCCGTAGGTAAGAGGTACCTGTGGTGTTCCATACTTCTGATTATATACAGATGGGGATGCTCAGCTTTTCCTCTTGGGCGGAGCATCTCCCATTGGGATAGTGAGTTATGAGGTGAGGCGCTGATGGGCCCATTAACAGGAGATAGTCCGGAGAGCGTTATCTATGAATCGTGTGGCCGAATCTTTAATAGCCAATTAAACAGAGATAGCTCTGGGAGGGAGTTACCGAGGATGAGTCGTGGTAGGAGACCATGAACACTGCCCTACTTATTTTGTGAAGATGGTGATAGAATACTTACCTTTGGGCACATCTTACATTGTAACCTAGGACACATGCTCACTTCTGTGCTGTCTGGGTGTGTTTGCATTTCTACTTGCTAAAAAGACCTTTTGTTCAAGCACAGTATTCTTTCAGCAGGGCACCAGATATTACAGAAATATAAACAAACCAATTTTTAGCTTTGAATTTTTCCACCAGGTGGTACATCCTATTCCTGAGAAGCTTTATTATTTATCTAGCAGCTACAGGGTTGGATTCCTCATTGTCTTCATTTGTTACAGTGTGAAAGAGAGGGAAAGAGTATAAAATGCTGCCATTTTGAAATCTAGTACCTTCCACCCTCTTTATTCTGATTTGACTGACATAATGGTGCATAAGGCAGTGGATGTGTCCTCTTTGTGTCTTGTTTGAATGGCTGTAGTGGTATTTGCCAGCAGGGTTATTTGAAATTAGTTTTTTTAACTATTATTGCTGTTTCCTAACTGGTATCTTACTGAGACTAGCCTTTCTGAGGTATCTTTTTTTGCAGATGTCTCCTCCAGATTAGAATCATTAGGTCTAAGGTGTGTACCTTAGACTTGCCCTTTCAGGCCATGTTCTGTGCTCAGGAAAGAGCACAAAGTTTTGTATTTGTCCTGAAAAAGTAATGTGTAGAATATAACATGCTAATGAAGCCAGACAAAGCCTCTGGACATTGCCACAGGGGGAGATGAACATTTTTTTCTTGGAAACATATGTGGCAAAATCCTACCTACCTACCATGGCACTACATTCATGCCTGGGGCAAGCAGTAGNGTATTTGCTGTGTACCCGCAGAGGTGGCTGCACCCTGCAAGAGCAGAGACCAGGCTCAGGACCTTGAGGCTTCATTGACGTGTGAGTAAATGCCATGAAGACTCAGAGCCTCTGCTGTGCATCATCACAACCCATGAGGTGTAACTTCCTCCTAATCTCCAATCTCAGAACCATAACCTGAGCCAATGCAGACTGAAGGTGAGTGCTTTTGACACATGCCATGTACTATGCTGTTTTTCTTCTAGGCTGTTTTTAGTATTATTTTTATTCTGAGTATTTACTCATGATCCCCACGAAAGGATTTTGAATCAGCTTTTGGACTCAGATGTACTTTGCAGATAGCACTGTTATCTTGCCTATTTCTTGCATTGTTTCTTTGGTGGCTGAACAGCTCCGTGATGTGGTAAGGTTTTTGGAAAGCCTGCTCTAGTTTCACTGCATGCTGTTGTTTTTCTCATTAGCAGCCCTTTCCCTGTTCAGCCAAGGACACAGCCCTGATGCTCTGTACGTGCTTTTGCTAAAGAGCCGAGCTTGGGAAGTGGAGCCTGTGGGACGTGTGGTTCTGTGGCCACTGTGGTTCTGGGCATGTGGGAGTTGCTGAGCGGGTGATAGAGTGTGTATTTTGGGCAGTCCAGGGCAAACAGCAATTCCTCAGGTGTGCTGCTCCCACGTTAACTAACAGTATGTAAACCTTGAGCAATCTAAAAATGAGAAATCATAGCTACGGGTTACACAAACTTGTAATCAATGCCAATTACACTGAGCCAGGTCTGAGGATGCCTTCTGCTGGTTTTAAGTCATTCGTCCTACCCAGCTTCCTTCCCTAGGAAATGGCTGTCTCAGAGTGTGGCTCCTTCTGCTGCCAACAGACAGACTTGACTCGGCACCAGGATCAGGCCTCTGCTGGGTAAATAACTCCTTCACTTAGAGGGGCTGCAACTATCTGGACCACTTCTGACTGAGCCAGGATGGATGGAACAACATTATACACACAGTTACCTGCAAACTTCCTACTGTGGCAGCCAGCAGGCTTCTGTGGGCAGAAGCTGGGGGAACAGGTTTTAAGGGAACTTCGGAGAAAGACAAGAAGGGCGGATGGAGACGTGAGGGCCCTTTTCTAACTCCTAAAAGCGTGTGTTCCTCTTCCCCTTCCTGGGGTTGGGAGAAAGTAATTTGGAAGGCTATTCTTATGAGTCCTCATTCAACCCTGCTGGAGTTATCACTGCACAGGGAAGCAGAGTTTAGTGGCTCCCTTCAGCATCCCTCTCCATCAGTGATGGCACTGAAAACAAGTAGTCAGTATGATCCATTTTCCCTCATGGCGCTGCGCAGGTCGAGCCTCTGCTGTGGCCCATGCAGTGGATTTTGCTGCTGTGCTCTCATGCTGGAGGAGGGAGTACAAAGAGGCACAAGTGGCAGAGTTGGCACAGTCGCCACGCGCAGCTGCTGCTGCTGGTGGAAGAGGTGCTGCCAACCCTGTTGTGTCCTTGGGAACCAGTGTCAGGGTGGTATAATTAGGTTTCCATTTCTCCAAGGAGCTGATGCTGCCAAAGTCTCTTTGTTACCCAAGAGGTGCTGATTCAGCACCAGGTCCCCACAGCCAGTGAAGCACCAGCCTTCTGAGATGTGTCAGGGGGTCCTGCATGTCCCTGCAGGGTTCAGGGATCACCTTCAGGATGGGTAGGGCAGCCTTTCGGAGGTGTGGGCAACACTTGTGAGATGAGCTATTGCCTAAATATTTTGCTGAGTCTGGAGTGCAGACAGAACCAACTGTCTTGTATTCATGCAGAGGGCAGGACGCTGGGGGTAAAGGTTGGGAGCAACATGTGTCCTTGGATCAGAGAGTACCCTGTTCCTTATTCTGTGTGCACAGCTGCCCTATGGCTAGGTCTGGTTATCTGGGGACATGAAACAGGGACCTCTGTGGCCTTCACAGCTACCAGTGGTGCTGCGCTGCCCAGAGCCCCATTTGTGGTGCAGCATGCTCCCAAACCCGCTCTCCAGAGGTCTCGGTGAATGGGCCTCTCCTACTGAGAGGAGTAGATCTATTAGTCACCCTCATGAAAGCTCTCTTCACTTTTTCATGCTCTTGGAAGTCTCTGCTGTGAGGTCAAGCGGGAAAAACCAGCAACCTCTCCTCACAGCAAATGGTGCTGTGGCATTGCACAGCAGTGCTAGTTATTCAGTTGGCAAATGCTGAATACCACAGAGGTCTGTTTTTCTTGGGTTTTTGGGGGTTTTTTCCACAAAGGAAGAAGGTAATGCAGTTTCCAGAACATGTGGCTTTCTGAAGCATGCTGAAGAGAGTTATACTTGTAGCAGTAATCCAAGATCTATCAGTGCTCCCACTTAGAAGCAGCACATGAACAACATCCTCTGCCCACCTGCTCTTGTTTTGTACACATTACTCATCCCTTCCTTGCCGTCTGGATAGGAAATAGCAATACTTAGCAGCTTAATCCAACCCATCGTCAGATAACACATCTATTTCGTGGAAGTCCAGTTCCTCCACAACTCAGTATGTCTCCAGAGAAGTGACAAGAACGTGTAATTCCTGATGCTGGGGAGAAGGTTCACACCTCTCTGGAGCTTCTGATCAGCTTGCAGGTTTTCTCAGACATTTTAGACTTGCATTTTGGAGCGTGAAAACTGTTTGCAAATGCCAGAAGAAATAGCAAATTATCAGCACCAGGAAAGACAGTGTTTGACCACAGACTGGATCCCAGGTGTAGCTGTGTGAAGCAAGTATTTTCCATGTGTGTTCTCCCAAGATATCAATTGGACTGGCAGCTGGAGGGCAACACCTCACATCCCAGGAACCTGCTGACTATGAGACAAGGATTAAAGACCAGTAAACTCAAGTGCACATGAGCAGTGTCACGGAGCCATCTCCACTCACAAATAGCAAAGCTGCAAGATAGACCTTCTGTCAGTGGGCAAATATGTTGCTGGCCCATCCCTGATTTACCTTCTGAACACTAACCAAAGGTTCTAGCAATAAGTTTTACAACCCGCACAAGTCAGCCAGGACAAACCGACCAATATTTGCTCAATATCAGAGCTTTCTATGGTCACAGTAGAATGTTTTAGCTGCACAGCAAGGCAAAAGTGGCTAAGCGCAGGTCACCTCCACTGTAAAGGCCTGATAAAGGAGTGGAAGGTCAGATCTGAGGCGCCAGTACAAAGCAAAATAGCTCTCTAAGCAGTGAGTCTGACTGATGTAAATTGGTGCAAATCTGTGATTGGTCATCACTGTTGCCTGCTGGATTTTTGTTTCACCAGCAGCACTGATTGAATTCACCTAGCCGAGTAGAGCAGAAAGGAAGAGAAGAGAAAAAAACAACAACATAGTCTTTCTGAGAAAGGAAGCAGCCTGCACAGGCATGTCTTTAGTGCCATTTGTCTTGAAACACTCCTTGGCCTCTTTCTACCACAGTTTTACAGTGTGGGGAGTCATAAATGAAAGCTTTGTGCAAGGAATAAAAGTAGTAAGTGTGTGGAACATGCAGGCATGGAAGCTACCTGCAGTGTGATTCCTCAAGCTGAGATAATTTTAGAAGGAAATTGTTCCAAATAAATGTTTCTACTTACGCACTAAAAAAAGAAAAGGCAGAAAGGAAAGAGAAAAAAGAAAAGCTTCTAAATCCTGGAACTTCTGCACGAAATCAGTCAAAAAACTTTGGATTGCAACCCAAAAGGAAACTGTTGCATACTGGTGCATAGCAATGACCTGGGACAGGCCTGTGGAATAAGGCTTAACAATTCTGTGTGGTAGAGGGTCCTTTCATTTAAAAACTTCCTGAGAGAAGTCATGTGCCAAGCCAAAATATCTCTGACTGTGGTTGCACTGTGGATTTTCTTCAGAATTTACTATCAGAAAAACCTGGGCATGTTGCAAGAAGATCTTGGGAATTCTTGCTCCTGTTTCTTGTGCACTGTAAATAGTCATATTGTTGGCAGTTTTAGAAGTCACCATGTGGAAACCGGCCCATTAGTTTGTGCTGCAAATGGTGATGGAGGGTTGTTCTCTCTTGATGCCCCACCCTGGAAAAGACCACTTCAGGCAGACACCGCTAGGCTCCATCAAACAGCCTAGTTTTCGTTTGCAGAAAAGCCTCTGTGGCACAAAATGGTCTGTATGGGGGCAAGCAGGCAGCCTGACTTTCACTGCATCAGCACATCTTTGCAAAATGCTCTCATATATTCATTTGTCATAGCTTGCTTGTGGGAACTGGCTACAGAAAAAATTGTAGGTGGTACAGTTTTCTAATGGTGCAACCATCATAACGTTGGTGACCTGAAATGCCTTAGTATAGAAATGGAATACTAGTATTTTTATCTGCATGTCAAATCACAGTTGTGTTTTTGCTGGTTTCTAAGAGAGGAAATACTTCAGCCTTCTTGCAGTTTTTCTTCCCAAAATTTCTTCCTGTGAAGTAATAAAAATCAATGCAGTAAGTAATTTAACAAATGGTTTCACTTTAAAGGAGAAACAAAAGCATACCTATTTTGGAGAGGAGTTGGTAAAGCTGCAGTTTTCTAGAAGTCTTGAAATGTCCTATTTTCCTCACCTGTCTCCAAAGGTCCAAGTAAAGACAAAGCACCAAAGGAAAACTTTCTGGCCCTGAGGAGTTTAAAAAGTGTATATGGAAAGGTCTAGATAGAATTTTGACTTAACGAAGTGCAGAAAATTGCAGTTCTGGAAGCGCCTTAGAGATCTGCTGGCTGCTGGCTGAGGCTGACCAACAGGAGGGGTAGGAGTGATATGCAGAGGGTGTGGACCTTGCAGAATGGGCAAAACCAGGGGGAGAAAGCACTGGCATGGGAAGCGCTTCCCACAGTGCAGCTGGCACCGTGCTTTCCCAAGAAGAGGAAGAAGTGGGCTACAGCCCTCAAACTCAGGTTGCAAACACCATTGATCCCTTCAACTACCAGGTTCCAGACCTCCTGCCTTAGAGTCATTGTGCTTTTCTGGTAAATGCTGGAAAAAGGACTTTTTTTTCTGTACGAGGTTTCCTGAGGCTGTTCAGAGGCCTCTGTGCTGTGAGGCTGGGTGGCCAGGATGGCTGGAAGTCGCTGCTCTGTGGGGCCAGGGCCCAGTCTCTGCCCCAAGGCACTAGGGGCACCATGCACACTGGGTACTAACCCTCCTACATAGAGAGAGTAAGGACTGTCAGCTTTGGCATCTTCGACTCGTTGCCAGTCTCATACAGAGGTCCAGACTGTGACTCTGCATGTTGTCACATGTCATCTTGTGGCACGTGCTAGAGGAAGTTAACTAGAACATGCACATTTGTCTTCTTGAACTCCTTAATATTTTGGATCTACTGGGAGTTTATGCTGGTTTCACAGTTTTAATCGAATAAAAATACCGGGGCTTGGGCAAATCACAAATTATGTGGTGTTTGGTAATTGCAAATGGCATGAGCTAGTTCTGGCTGTCCCAGCTGTCCCTGGGCTTGGCCCTCAGAGGGTGGTCCTTGCATATGTACAGCATGCTCTCAAAGTTACTGATTCATCTGCAGAGAGGTGCCAGAAATGCTTGGAAATGCAACAGGACTTCAGAGCACTCACTGCAGCCATCTGTTACTGAAAGCTTGACCCTGGTGTAACAGTCTGAGAAACACGTTCTTGTTTCTGCCAGGACCTGCCTATCCTTGCACTGGATTTAACACTTTTCTCTGACTTTTAGATTGTCTTTCTGTTTCTTCTTGTGTTATAATGTTTATTCTGAATTTTAGGAATATTTTAGATCTTCTAACTGTTTAACACCTTAAAATTCTGGAGGCAATATACTTTCTAACTTTATATAAAACCAAATGCATATGTATACCCACATTTAGGTATTAAATTTTGGGTATTTTAAGCTCAGATAAAGCACTATTTATGCAAAATACGTCTTTAAAAAGAGCTTCATCTCTTCTTAGTGGTCCAAATTATGTGACAAAGAAGTCCCTATCATCAGTCTGTAGTACACTTTTTCCTGTCAAAAGGTTAGCATCAAGTTCAAGTAGAGGTTCAGTAGCTGCAAGTGGCATTCATGACAGTGGATAGTGGGAAGGTGTGTATTTGTTCATGCCAATGTGCATGTGTGTGCAGGACCTGGACAACTGCAAATGGAAATACCTGGAACAGGATTCTGAGCCAGGTGTGATCAGAGTTCCCTCCCTCCCTCCCCTCCTCTCCCTCACACAAAGCACTGGTGGGGGAGCTGCTGTTCGCTAGTGCTCCCACACACTCAGCAGAGGAAAGGGGAAAGCCTTAACTGGTTCCTCTTCTTGCAGTGACTTGAGGAGCAGGGGTAGTTGGGGCATCGGTGCCCTATGGGCAGCAGTGCAGTCGCCCTGCCACACCAGTCCCATTATCCCACCATTATAAGCCACCCTGGGGAGACTGCTTAGAGGCAGCGTGCAGGACACTGCTTAACAGTTATTCTGTCACCTGCTTAAGAAAAGACACTTCTCCAGTTCTCCGCTGGGGCTCCCAGGAGAATCTCAGCTGTCCTCCTGCAGCTCAGGCTGTAGTGCTGCCTGTAAAAAACAGCAGAAGAGAGGAGACAAAACACAAATTGAAAGCTGACTCTGGTTTCCTTAGGGTAGCTTGCACAGTTCCTGGGCCTTTCTTTGAATACATCACTGAACACTGATTTCCTCCTCTTTCACCTTCCCTCTCCTCTTCCTCTTTCTATTTTCCTTGATCTTCGCAGATGTCCTTCCTCTTCCACAGATATGGGAACTGTTCAGAGGTGGTTTATTCCTCATGAAGCACTGCACGACACCGGAAGAGAGAGGGAACTTTGTTTATTTTTGTATATTTTGGTGGGTTTTTTAAATTTTTATTTTCTCATTGTCCAAGAAGCATTTGGACAATGCTTTCAGGCACACAGTGTAATTCCTGAGGACAATCCAGTGCAGGGCCAAGAGCTGAACTTGATGCCAAGGACCATGTCCAGATGGCTTTCGAATATCTCCAAGGATGGAGACTCCACCACCTCTCTGGGCAACCTGCACTAGCACACTAGTCACTCTCACAGTGGAAAGTCTTGCTTGATGTTCAGGCTGAATCGCCTGAATTTCACTCTATGCTCCTTGCCTCTAGTCCTGTCATTGGGCATTGATGGAATAAGCCAGGCTCCATCCTCTTTGCACCTCTCTGTAGGTATTTGTACACATTGCTAAGATCCCTCCTGAGCCTGCTCTTCTCCATAATGCAGTCTCTGCTCTCTCAGCCTGACCTTACAGATTAAATGCTTCATCATCTTTCTGGACTTACTCCAGTACATCCACGTCTCTAATAAGGGAAGCCCAGAAAGAAAAGGTAAAGCAACCTGCGTGGGAAACCATCAAAAGCAAGAACCAACTGAGAGAGCTGCTGGGACTTTGTCTTTTCTCCTTTTAATTCAGTGAGAGGAATTCAGCTGTGTGAGTTTTTCATTTTCATTTCAACCTGCCTCTCTGCTGAACTCAGTTAAACATTGCATGTTTGGAGAGTTTCGTTCTCAGTGCACTTTTACCATTCTGTTTGCCAGTAAATGTCATGTCGTGGTTTCTGTGCCACTCTGCACTGCACTAGTGGTTTTCTGCCCACCAAGCCAGCTGAAAATAAATCAGTGGAAGAAACCTATTGCTCAAGGGCTTTACTTGCCAGACATAGGTCTCTGCCTCTATCAGAAAACCTGGAAGCTTTGGAAATAAAAAGCAAATTGAAAACCACTTCTGTAATGTCGCTCTTTTAATTCCAAATGAATGAATGCTGCCAGATCCAAGCACCAGCATTCATCATCAAAATGCAAAACAAAATATCCCTTCGCTTGACTTCATCCTGAGCAGAATACTATGTGGGGGCACCAGCAGCATTCCACAGCTGGGACAGGGGCTGTGCCTTGGTCTTTCTTCACTAGCAATGGGAATAAGACTGAAGAAAGTATGTAGGTGGATGTTTGTTTGGTTGTCTGATGTACTGAAACACACCTCAAATACAGAAGATTTTTGGGCTGAACGAAGTAGCGAAAGGAATAATTTGACTTATGGTTTGTTGTATTGTCTCACTCAGATTGAGGAGCCCTATTTGTGGATCAGGCCTTCCGAGTGCCTGGCACGGAGCAAACCCAGAGCAAGACAGTGTCTGAGGCATACCCTGTTGTTTTCCTTCGCCAGCACACCCTGCTCAAATGCAGGCTCTCACTTTTGCAGAGCACCTGTAAAACAGAATTGCAGGTGAAATCGAATACTATTTTTGCTATTAGCTGTTGCAGCTGCATTGACACTGCTAACAGCCTGGCTGCAGGTGTGAGCCTCTTGTGAAGGCCATCACAGCACACCTAACAGGGGACACACCCGAGCAGGTGTGGCCGGTTTTATACTCCAAGGGATCAGTTTCAAGCCACTTTATTGAAACCACTTATTCACTTTTTCGGTGTCACCTGTCTTACAGAACAGGGCTGCCCAGACCTGCAAGGCTGCTTGTCACTACAGCAGCTGACCTACCCTACTAACATGCACACTAAATTTACTCCCATTGAAAGCTGAATCCCATGTTTTCAGGCTTGGACCTGGACTGTTTGGGCTAGTTCTACTGTATTTGACAGTGTTTCAGAACTGTAATGTTCTGAATTCAGTGTAAACCAACTAATTTTGATTTTGTGGTTTTAAGGAAGTTTTATGTCTGTTTTGTAATGTCAGTGTGTGAGTTCTGTACTGATTTACTTATGTGATTTTTTAAATCACGCCTTTTTTTAATCTGGAGCATCTTATAATAGAAGAAGGTCTTAGATCTTCTGAGATGAGAAGCCAAAAGGGAAGTTGAAAATGCTACATCAGATCTCTGAAAACATGGAACTCACAGGGCTGTAGACATAATCTCCTTGGGGGGGAAAGAAAAGCCTTAGGAAAAATCTGTGTTTTGCAGCTGATGTCTTAATTTGAAATTCTGTCTCTGGGCATAATGTCTAACATGTGCCTCACAAAATTGATTGGGTAGTAGGTAATTTGCTAATTTTGTGACCACAGATGTCATTTGTTTCCTTTCAGGAAAGTGGTTGCCCTCAGTACTGCACATTTTGCCTTTACATGGTCAGGAACGCATTTGCAGGCAGCTGTAACAATGGTTTAAATGACTGCCCTTTGTCTAACTCAAGAACAACTGTTTTTGTCTGAGCAGAATTTACACATATTCATTATGTCCCTTTAGAAAATGCCACATATGTGCTGGATTAGATGAATCACATACACACACACACACACAAACACACACCCCCCCCTCCCCTCCCCCCCCCATATTAAACAAACAAACCAGAAAACAGAGGCTAACAATGAAGCCAGCTTGGACTGTGCGCTGAATGCCTTTTGCTTGTCTGCATGTACTTTCTGGAGGTGGATGGTCTGCTCTGTGTGCTCTGGAGTGGCAGTGCTTCAGTGCCATTTATAGCAGGACAATCCAGGATAGCTGTTTTTAAAACATATAAACACAAGTTTAAAGCATAGTTTTAAACTTCAGGTTTAAAACAATGTCATTTGATAATTCAAAAATAACCTTCAGATCTTGGACTTGCGTCAGCAGAGAGATGTATACATAATCCTTATGTGCAATACAAATGTGTGTGGTTTTTAATTCAGCAAGCGTAGTAATTCCCTGAATTCCTTCTCTCAGCTAAAGGCTCTCATCTGAAAGGTTTACTTGAGTCTTGGCCAGAGAAAGACAACAACATTCAGGATTCTCTTTCTTTGGTGAGTGTTGTGGGAGGTAGTTCAAAGGAAGAGAAAACAAGAACTGTCTCATAAGAGCAGAAAGGGAAGTTTGATTGTCCTTTTTATTTTTCTCAAGTCCTCTGATATTTTCATAGTACTGGGTTTAGTCCTGATGTACACAGCACTAGTGATGCAGCCCACTGATGTTCTGGATGACTGTGCTGTGTTACTGTTGAATTTATGGCTCAGCATAGTGTTTTCCCTAATTTTTTTCCTATATATTAATAGTTTCAAGATGATTTATCCTGTAGTTGCAAGAAAACATGTGATAGCTGTGTCTGATACTACTTGGAAGGAATTAACTGGAGAATAAGGTGAAGTGGCTTGCAAAGTGGAACAAGAAGTAGAAAGTGGAGAGAGGTTGGGATGTAATGGGGAAAATGGAAAAGAAGTTTGAAATAATGCTACGGCATGTAAGGTTCAGTGAAAATGTGCAACATCCTGAGGCTATGATGCTGTGATGTGACTTGAAGTGGTGTGATGGCCGGTGTGGCTGAGCTTCACTGGCTGAATAGCCAGAGAACAGGGGTGGATGGGGGTGGATGGAGGTGTACATGTGTGTTTGGTACAAGAACTTACACTAGGGGTGACTTTGCTGCAGATGCAATGGCTCGCTGATCTTAAGACTCAAACTGCATGTTGTACTCATTATGTGCTTGGGACAGAAATGTCACAACATGTTTGCACCGGCTGCGGTTTTCCTTATTACCACAGCTGGATTGCATAACTATTCGGATTCATTCACTTTGCAGTTTCATCAAACCTTATCTTCACCTTTAAGGCTGTGGTTGAATAATGACCGCTGCTGCTCTAAAGTAATTACTCTCAGAGCTGTCTCCTCTAACCTTTGACATGATCCAGGTGGTGATTGCCACCAGAGCCTTTTGAATCATGCTGGATGTTCATGTCACTGTAGGTTTCTCCTGTAAAGGCAGAGACTGTGGTCTCCCCTGTGCTGGGGTCTCCCTGCCATTCATGTACTCCCTCATTCTCTGCTGTTTTTACTCTGTAGCCCCCCAAAATATCATCTGCTGGTGCTTATGTTTGCCTGCTGCTCCTCTGAGGACTCAGCTCCAGAACAGAGGTGTTGTCTTGGTCACCTTAAGGCTCAAACTCTGTGTTCTACTCTACATTATGATAGAAATCTAGTATCTTCTGTTGAAAGCCATTTTTATCTCAACAAGATTGTTTCCATGTAAGTCAGTTTGTTTCCTTTTTTCCTGTAAGTGTTGTTAACGTTATCACATATTGCTGTTGTGTGTGCAGCTTCTTTCCATACAGCTAGCTAGGGTTAATATGATTCATGTACAGCTGGCAAAGGTTAATGTCATTCACATGAAGTTGCAAGATTTAGGCCTTATCTGCCTTTCCTGCTGTTTAAGTATTGCCACAGTTCAAAGGAGAATCACAGGGGGGTGTTTAGCTGGCTATCAATGGAAAGTTTGGGTCTAATTTCCACCAGCTAATCTAGGTCTTTCCAAGATGAGTCACAACTGAAGCCACGGACTTTTGAACCTCCATCATGGTCCCATATAGATTTTTCTGTGATGACTGATGAGTCACTATCAGTTAATGGAAATCTAGGCATGCTGTCCAGGCTTACGGGGGAAATCAGGCCCTGGGTATTCTGGGCAGAGGATCCTTCAGTGTCTTGTGGTTGTTGCAGGAGGCAAGTGTGTGCTGAAGAAGGAGCAAGAGAGGCCAAAAGAGGCACACAACAATCTTAGGGGTATGTCCATTGTTGGAGAACAGCCTACCAGAGAGGCCAGTTGGTGGTGGAGACGCTTTACAGTTTTAATAGCATGCACAAAGGAGTTGGGCCTCTGTAATGTTTTAAACCCAGAGAGCAACTAAGGACCATAGAGCTGATTACTCACTCTCCCCTGTCTCCCTTTTAGGGAGGAGAATTGTAAAGAAAGGTAAAATTCCGATCTAAACCTCACCTCACACAACTTCAGGCCGTTCCCTTGGGTCCTGTCACTGTCACCACAGAGAAGATATCAGTGCCTGCCCCTCCTCTTTCCCTCACAAGGAAGTTGTAACTGCAATGAGGTCTTTCGTCCACCTCCTCTTCTTCAGAACAAGTGACCTCAGCCACTCATATGGCTTCCCTTCCAGAATCTTCAGCATCCTCGTGGCCCTCCTTTGGACACTCTCTAACGGCTCAATGTCTTTTTTATATTATGACACCCAGAACTGCCCCCAGCACTCCAGGTGATGCCACCCCAGTACAGAGAAGAGCAGGACAATCCCCTCCCTTGCCTGGCTGGCGATGCTGTGCCTAATGCCCCCAGGACGCAGGTGGCCCTCCTGGCTGCCAGGGCACTGCTGGCTCATGTTCACCTTGCCATCAACCAGAACCCCCAAGTCCCTTCCCACAGGGTTACCCTCAAGCCTTCTCATTGGCCAGTCTATCTGGACAATCCAGTGTTACCTCCTTCCAGGTGCAGAATCCAGTACTTTCCCTTTTTTAATTTCGTATGGTTAGTGCCTGTGCAGTCCTCTCTTTTGTCAAGGTC
>VZTF01009831.1:203035-278972 GCA_013397755.1 Cnemophilus loriae | reverse complement strand
CCAGATTCCAATCAGCTGGGACCTCTCTGGGTTTCCAAAGCCGTTCAAAAATCACTGAGGCCTCGCAATGACATCAGCCAGTTCTTTGAGTACTATTGGAATCCATCAGGCATCCATTGCATCATACTGCAATCCCATCAGGCACCATAGACTTATAGGGATTCAGTTGGAGCAGCAGGTTCCACTCTAGTTCAGGGTTGGCTAGGAGTCCATCATTCTCTCAGCCATAGTCCTCCAACTTAGGCAACTGCAGTTCCCAGAGTCAGTCACTGGTGTTGAAGAGCAAAGCAAAGAAATCATTAAACTGCCTTGTCTGTGTCCAGGTTTATGAGGAGACAATCTTCATCCTGTAATGGGCTGATGTAATTTCTGCACTGCCTTTTCCCATTAATGTATTTTTAAAAACTCTTTTTGTTGGTTCCCCCAGTACTGGCTAGCTTTAACTTCAACTGAGCTTTGGTTTCATGAATTTTCTTCTTACATTAGCAAAAAGCATCTCTGTGTTCCTCCCATGTCACCTGACCTTGCTCCCACTGGCCATACACCTGCTGGTTTTGCCACAGCTTCACAGGAAGATCCCTGCTCAGGCAAGCTGTCCTTCTGCCTTGCCTGCTTGACTTACTTAAACATTTGGGAATTGCCTGCTCCTCTGCCCTTAGGTGGTGATGTTTGAAAAGTGACCAGCACTGATGGACACGGGCACCTGCAAAAGCATTTTCCCAGAGGACTTTACTCACTAGTGCCCTGAGCAGCCTGAAGTTTGTTCTCCTCATGTCCAGAGCTGAGGCTTTGCTGGCACTTTTCCTCCTGACAACAACTCAATTGCTCCGTGATCACTGTGGCCAGGACAGCCGCTCATCTCCACTTTGCTCACAAGATCCCCTCTGTTAATAAGCAACAAATCTGGTACCTATATCTTAAAGTTATAGTCTGGATGTTTTAGGAATCTTCTTGACCTGATTGTGCCGGCTGTGTGGTATTTCCAGTTAACATCTGGCAAGTTGAATTCCTCCATAAGGACAAGGGCAGATGATTTGGAGGTGTCCCTTAGTTTCCCAAAGAATAGTTCAGCCAGTGTCCTGGTTGCATGGCCAATAACAGGCTGCATTATTTATGTGTCCCTTAATCCTTACCCAGAGGCTCTCAACTATGCCACTGCCAACTGCAAACTCCATAATACACATTCCAGCCCCTCCATTACACACAGTGCCACATCACCTCCACCTCACCTGCCCAGCCTGTTCCTGCTAAAGAGTCTGTAACTATCCAACCTGGCACATCAGCCACAGGTCTCAACCTACCAGGTTTTGCTTATCCCAGCGATGGCATATCTCTGGGACTGAGCCAAAGCTTCTACTCCCTCTTCCTTGTTCCTCATGCTGCCTGTGTTGGTATAGAAGTGTTTCAGGTGTGGTTCGTTGCAGCTATCACCTTGTGGAGCCGATTGAAGCATCTCACTCTCACTCTGTCCCTCAAATTTTGGTGCACCATCCCACTGCATATCACTGGCAAGACTGATTTTTTTCCCATTCCCCCTTCCAATCTAGTGTAAAGGTCTAACAATCAGCACTGCTATTGTGTGCAAAAAAAGCCTTTTCCCCTTCTGAGAAAGGTGCATCCCATCAACTGTCAGTATATCCGCGGTTGTAGATCAATCCATCATCGAAACACTGAACAGTCCTTCATTTAGGATAAGCTTAGCAAGAGACAAGACATCAGTGTGTTTTCAACATTACTTTCACTCTGAATCCTAAAGAGAGCACTGCACCAGCTATTAAGGAGAAAATGAACTCTATCCCAGCTGGAACCAGGTCAGACTCCCAGGGAGGAAGATTTGGCTTTGCGAGTTACCTTATCCCACACCTCTGTTTCTCCCAGAAGCTTCTGTCTCACAGCATGGTGCCTACTTTGAGAGGCTAAGCTTGCTGCATGTCACAGCACTGGCTGCATCCTCCTCTACAGCAGGAGAGGGCTACTCACGTACAAGCAGCAGTGAGAACCGTCCTGCAGGAGGACTTGTCGTGGACAGGCAGCTGTTAGTGTGTGCTTCTGGATCTCTCCACTTGTGGCTGTGGACTTTGCTATCGTTACTGAGCCATGTAGCCAACCCTGCCATCATATCCTTAGAAATGCCCCATTCAGCGCCTATCCTTCTGCACTCTGAGGCTTGCCAGTTCCTCTAGTCATGACAAAAGACCAACACCTGATGTGTAGACAACTGAGGTCTACAAACTCTTTTTCAGGCAAGTTCGTGTTAGCTACAAGTACCTTTACCCTCCTCCATTTATGGTGAGCTAAGAGAGCCTTTACCCTCCCTCCACCTTGCCAGCTTCTAACATCTGCCTTTTACAATACTGCTTTCTGCTCTCACTGCTCACCAGTGCAGGGAACAGAAAAGCAGGGTGGTGCTTTCATGAAGATACTTCCACAGACCTAAGAAGAATCCTCAGCCCTTGCGGAAGTGGACACCTGCATTTATTATTTATTATTTACCTAACACTGGCCTTGGAAATGAAACGGTCCCAGCAGATCAGGTGGCACAGTGTTTCTCTGTGTGTTTCTTCCAGCAGGCAGGGCTTACAGCTGGGTCTAAACACCAAGGGGCAGAAGTGTCTGGTTACAGTTAACAGGCAAAACCATTAGAGCAAACCAGAAGCAATGCAGGTGTGATGAATTTTGCATGAGCATATTTGCTGTTTGCCCATGACCCTCTGCAGTTTCAGGAGGGAGGAATTTTAGTTGAGGACAAAATGCAAAGCGAAAAATTCTTTATGCATCTAAGGCAATATAAGTATCATGAATCCAAATTACAAAAAGCTGAAGAAATATCTTCTGAATTGAAGTGAGACTATATATATTTATAGAGCTTGTAGGAATAAATTATTGGTGAAATTATAAGAGACCATGATCAGCCTGCGCAAGGCAGAATTTTACCTCACCTGTTGTCATATCAAGCTGTCACAAAGTGAAATTATTGTCTTATCAGACCAACACCATGTTGGTCTGAGCATTTTCTGCACCTAGGAACACATAGCCTCTCTTTTGGACTGTTGGAAGTCTTCCTCCAAAACTCACATTTGCTCAGACAACATATTTGCACAACTATTCTACCACTTCTCAACTTCCAACAACACTTCATTCAAGGCAGTCTGTGAGATGAACTTGATCCATCCATTGGCTATTTTTATAAAGGCTTGAATATTATATTGTGAAAATGCAGCCAAATCTGCAGCTGTGGTAACTCTGGACAAGGGTGTGTGGACCACACGTAGAAGGCAGAGAGAGAGACGACTACAATGGCTGTGTGTGGTGTAAAGCTGTCTTGCCAGGGTGCTCTGGACCTCTGGGATCTCCTACAGGTTTTTCTTGAGACCCTCTTCCTTGTGCAATAATGCCTGTTTTCTTCCGCAGCTGGATAGGCTTTACTGTACCAGCATCAGATATAACCTTGTGTTACTCTGGAGAAATATTTATTTTCTTGTCTTCCTCTCTAGCCCTCAGTTCTTGTTGATTTATTTTTTCTACTTCTGGACAAACAGCAGCATACCTGATTCTGGTGATTCGTTCTTCCGCTACTGTATTTCCATGCTAACTTTTTAGTGTGATGCTGTTTGAAGGCAGCATATATCTGTTTCTTCATGGCTGTATCACCAGGAGCACACTTAAGAGCTTTCGGCTCTTTTTTTAATGGTATTTTCCTTACTAAAGTAATACTACCTTTAATAAGAAAAGCCATACCAGAAGCCCGAGTATTATGAACCTAAACCCTGTGCAAGCTGTCAACAGCTGATTAAGACCTCCTGCTGTTTCTGACATGGAGCACAGGAATGAAAATGTTAATTACCAACATTTGTGTGAAATCACTGAATATAAGCCAGACTGCTGTGAATGTCAGAGAACACATTCTGCCTGTGACAAGAACAACATTGTGTAATGTTCTTTTATTACAGGCTAAGAGAATAACACATTATCTCATTTTTCCATCAGCTAAATACGTGCACACAGACCCTTACCTTCTGTCTCCTGGTCTCCATACAAATTAGGACACTGTTGTGGATCACTGTTCCCCCTGCTCTTCTGGCATTCCATACTTCTTTGCACCTTTCTTACCTCACACAGAACCTCCTCATCCATCCACTCTGCTTAATGTCACCTCCATTTTCTCCTCAACCTGATTCTGCATCTCGTTTGGGAAACAGGGCTGGGGGGCTGCGAGAGTAGTGCTCAGACTGTGGGTTGTACAAGTGATATTTGTACCAGCCTCTGTGCTTGGTAGTACCAGGCTCCTGGGGGCACAGGAGTGTCTGGCCCCGAACATACCTCTCAGACAAGGCCCAGCCTCTGCACCAGCCCTGGACGGCTCAGAGGACTGAGCAACTTCTGTTGATTTTGCCCTGTCCCTCTCCATGATGGATGCCACCATCCAGTTTTCCAACTGGCAGCAGACCCAGCAACAGTGTTGTGGGGATCTGAACAGGGATCTTGAAACTTGTGTGTATTTCCTTTGAGTGGGTGCTGTGGAACCCTAATACTGCCATTATACCTGTATGAGCGTCTGCTCATCCTTCCACTAGTTCTCTGACCCTTGTTCACCCTCATCTGAGGGTCAGAAGATAGGCAGAAACATGAAAAATAGGTGTTTGGGTGTTTTTATGGCTCAGATGTCTCTCTGTAAGTATTACTCCAACATGTCATAAAATAGGAAATATGGCAAAACACTGCTTTGCTCTTTGTTTTTCACACAATGTGGGCTTTCAGCATCTTAGTTGTGAGAAAAAATCCTTCTTTAACACAAAAACAGACGATGGCAAGTCCGCATACAGAGAGCTGCAACAGTCAGCACATATCAGTGTTGAAAACAGGAAATTCAGCATCTTTTTAAGTACATGAAACATTTTAAAACAGTCTGAAAAGATGTGAAAATCCTATTTCTTCTTTTCTCTGGATGCTTAACTTCTTACCATGGATAACGAGTTTGCCTACAACTCCTAGTAGAGATGTCTTTTTCCATTACTTCAGTAGCACCCTTTGTGGATACCCATGTTCCCTCTGCTTGAATGATGCAACTCAGTGGATGAGCAATTACTTCTTGGCACACTGCAGGACAGTCCCACCTGGAAAAGGATTTACCTGACTCAGTCTAGTTGACTTAATGGAAAAGGGAATTGCTTCACTTTAACAACATCTCTTCCTCCTCACTCTATCTTTCTCTCAGCATCAGAATTTTGCACACACCTCTGGACACCTCTGTACTGGCTTGACACCTTCCTGGAATGACTTAGTGAATGGCTCAGTACCATGGGTGTGGGATGATGCAGCCTGGCAGAATCAGGGAAGGTGTTGTCGCCCATTTTCAGTTCTTGGTGTGTCTACAGATCAGGAAATACTCTGTTTTGCTTCCAAGTGCAGGTTAGCAAAGAAAGACCGGCAGCTGGAAGATCTCCCCAAGAAAAGCAGCAAAAATTAGTCCTTTTTTATCTCTGAGTTAGCCATGATGTTGCGCAAACGTCCAGGTGGGCCCTGGTGTATCTGCTGGATGAGGAAGACCGGAGGTCAGCAGAGTCTCTCATAGTATCAAGAGATCAAGACTGTCACTGGTGGCACAGCTCAAGAAGCATCACCAGTCTGAAATAGCCCCTGGTAATGTAGAGGCCCCAGGCTGACTGAATTTCATCTCTTCTGGGAGACCACTACCACTTAGATAATTTCCTTTCATTATTGGACTGCAGGAGGCTAAGCAGCAGGAAACATCCATGCCATGCTTCGAAGGCACACAGCGCTTGGCTGTAGGACACAGCAGTACTTCCATACCTGATCCCAGATGTCAGCAACCATTTTTAGTGTGTCTTGGGTTTGGGCCCTGTGCAAGAACAAATTTGGCCAGTTGACCTGTCCACACATGGGAAGCTCATGTCACTGCAGCAATGTGGAGGCAGAGAAGCAGGATGGTAAGGAAGAAAAGCAGCACGGTGCAAAGGGAGTTTTGGCTATTTGCAGGGGTGCAGCTGACCATGGCAAAGCTAGGTGCAAACTGGCTTTTAGCAGCCTCCTGTGCCCATTCCTGCAGCTCCTCTACAGCAAGGTCTGAAGCCACTGTGGGTCTGGCCTGTGTTACAGCATTTCTTCTGGGGACAACACCTATGCATCCTTTCCCATATATTCTTTCCCATCCTTACCAATACACCAACCATTTGAGAAGCAGTAACATGAGCAAGCTTCCCTGTGAAAGCATGATATCTCAGTGCCTGTCCTTCAGTCATGAATCTCCTGGGAGTTACCCGCCTATTTCCCTTGAGTCTGCTTATTGGAGGGTTCCCTCCCTCAAGCAAACTGCAAGTTCCCGTTCTGTCCCATGCCAGGACAGAAACCTCTCACTTGCACAAGCACAGCATCCTGAGTTTGTACAGGCAGTTCTTATGAAAAAGTGTGGCAGACCCAGGTTCAGAGGCCTGAGTAGGGATGTCAGTAAAATCACTCAATTAGAAATGCTGCCTAAACCAATCCTGAAGTCCTCACCGTGGTTTAGTTTAGTTCCTTTGTCTGGCAAATATTTCTTGTTCTGGGAAACGCTGAAGTTCATATGGTAGACTTCTTGCAGATTTTTTTTTTTGTTAGACTTTACGTTTTGTGGTTTTATGTACTGGAGGCTTGAGAGCAGTGAGTTGAAGGAAGGAAGTGTGTGGAAGTGGTTTTAAGCAGCAACGCAGGAATTTGCTGGTGTTGCAGCATTCTCAATGGCTCCAGGGATATCATTATGTGTTGTCTGCCACTTCTCCTTGACCGTCCTCCTGTTTGTGTCCTGGGGCCAGATAGAGCTGTGTGCTCCAGCAGAGCAGTGGCTTTTCAGTGGGATGCCTTCTCCAGGGCAAGTGTGAGTGATCATAGGGCTGCTCCAGCTTGTGCTTTGTGATGATGTGGCCCTTGTGGTCTGCAAAAGGATGAAGGTCACAGAACAGTTTGGGCAAGTGACCAGCTAAAGGCCTCGTGATTAAAATCATCTCAAAGGAAGCAGCTGAAGTCAGTCAGTTGTAATTCCGCTGAAACAGGAAGATCTTATGTCAGAGGGAGGGAAAGAGAGAGAAAAAAAAAGAAGTAGGAAAGAATAGTGACACTGAAACTCTTGTCCAAGTAAGAGAGTTTTCCTGGCTGTGTCTCTTTCACTCTTTCTCCACCTTTCCTGTTGCACAAATGTTGTACTTTCCTTAAAGCAGACTTCAGTGCTCTTTCCAGCAAAGCTACCAAGATTATTATGATGTGCTTACCTTGTGGGCCATTCATCCCAAGTCATCTTCCCTACTGGCAGATGTTTTGAAGCAGTTTTCTATAGAAAATTTCTGCTATAGCTAAAGTGTCTTTTTCCAAGTAATTCCAAAACAGCAGCACACTAGCAGCTGTCGTGTCAGGATTGTGCAATAACTACCACACTGGAACAGTGTCAGGTGAGCACTGGCATTTTATCACTTACACGGTATTTCCGTGCCAGTAAGAAGACCCCTGGCCTTCTCTCTTACTACTGTGCAGCACAGCCTTCAAATGCTTGCTCGGTTGGTGATCAGGTTGGGAGGAGTCAGGGCTTGGGGCTCACTTAGTGTCTGTACATTATGGGAGAGAGGAAAAACACACCAGACTCTGAAAAGTCAGGTGAAGGTTTGATTCTGCTTCCATTGGTCAGTTCTTAGGTGTTGTTCTTCTTTCCCAACCAAGATATCAGGAGTTTTGGATGTGTGAGTAGGGCTTGCTCTCATAAAACACCTCCTAGAAAAGGAGGTACACTGCTCCCTGAGTGCCTGTGCCTCCTGTCACACCCTGCTTCTTTGCTAGCACAGGGGCATCAAGAGTTTATCTGGTGATGTCCACTTGTCTTTGTTCAAATACTTCTTATGGAAACCCCTTTTAACCCCCCAAGTGCCTTTTGAACAAATGACAGAATCCTATTTCTGGGCTCCCTGCTAGGTGCTGTGATACTGATGAACTAAAACCACAGATGGAGGCAGAAACTTTGGCCAACAAGAGCTTCAGTGTTGACTTTAGGCACAAAGCAATGCCAGGAACATAGTACGTCGCAGCAGCTACTATTTGGAAAAATAAGTACTAGAGCATGATCCTATTATGGGAACAATTTGTGTTACTGTAGCTTAAAAACCAGAAGCTTGAAACAAAACAGAAGAGAAATTTCTGGAGAGAAGTCAAGCCTGTCTTTGATTCAGAGTGCTTGGGAGTGGTGGAGGAAAAGGAAAGGAAAGGAAAGGAAAGGAAAGGAAAGGAAAGGAAAGGAAAGGAAAGGAAAGGAAAGGAAAGGAAAGGAAAGGAAAGGAAAGGAAAGGAAAGGGAAAAGGAAGGGGAAAAGGAAGTGGAAAGGGAAAGGGAAAGGGAAAAGAGGAAAAGCTGCTCTCTTATTTTGTTGGAGGTTTGAGCTGGAAGCACCCATCTCAGCCTGACATCCCAGCTGTGATTACTTCTTCTGTCAATTTTTTGATTAGACACTGAGGATATTTTTCAGCTCTGATATCTGCAGTGGCAGTAAGGGAGACTGGGAGAAGTTTGTCTGTCAGCAGCATTTAAGATTTTGGTTATTTTCACCTAAAGTGTTCCTGCAAGTAGAGAACAATGGAGGGAGGGAGAAACAGAGGAAGGAAAACAGCTCAATAATATTTTTCATTTCTAAAACCTTTGAACAACAGCATTGTATCCTCCTCCTCTGATGTCAGTAGCAGGGTGAGGTTTAGATTCAGGGACAGGCTGCTCACCAACAGCTCACTGTAAATATGGTTACTTGGAGAATCCTTATGAGTATGTTCAGAAAACAATTACTTGCAAAGCTTTATTTATTCTCATTGTTCAATGACTTTTTAAGATCACACAAATGTCGCATACATAAGAGATGTCAAATGGGTAGCTAAAGTTTAGGAGAACAATCAGGCATTTTAATAAACAGCTCAAGGTCTGCCCTTTTAATCTTCCATGGCATTCCACAGAAACACCAGCTTTTAGCTGTTTCTACAGAGCACAACCCTTTTCAGAGTTGCTTTCTGTATGAACACAATACATGTGAGAGTGTTTAAAACTTATCTTAAGGAAGCAGCTGAAATAAAAATGACTGCCCAGCTGACCTGAAATAGCAAAGTTTGCTGACATAACATCAGAGTGCAGCACTTACATGCCTGGCAATTTCACAGTGTAAATGATCTTGAACTTGAGACCCACTATTGGTCCTCACATGTTCAGTAATGCTGGAGAAAAGAAACATGGGACACTAGTTACCCCTCTTCCCTCTCTGCTACCAGTAGTGTTTTTAGGGGTGGGCTGACATACAATCAATTAATGTGCATGAAAAAATGAACCTCTCCCAGCACATATTTTTCAGAAAAGATAAAATGGGCATGGCCATATTCCACTGGTGAATGATGCCTTCAACAAGGATTTCAGTGAAATTCATCCTTCTGAATGTGTTCAGAATTGTGGGAAAAAACTGCAAAGCTGAGTGGCTGATGAAGAGCAAGCAAGCGCCTTCCCTCCTGACCACCTCTGCTGCTGGCTGCCTGTCTTGGGGTAGCATGTCTGAAATGAATGGGCAAATCTCCAGAGGGAAAGCTCAATCACCTGCTCCTTGACAGTGTCCCTGAAAGATCGACACTTTCAGGTGGAGAGAAGAAGGATGATCTTTCCCAGCTGGCTCAAAGTCACCTGACATGGACCTGACTAGTCCAGGATGAGAATGGAACTGATCCCTGGGGAGCACAGTGAAATTATCATCCTGGCTCGAGGGTGGCAGCAAGGAGTTATACGGGGTTATTTACACAGATGTGTATTCACAGCTCTGCAGCATCATCTGCTTTGCCTGGTCCACTCTTGAGGCTGCCACAGACTTGGGGACTTCACTCTTCACACCAAGGAGCATAGCCTTGGGCCCTGCCACTCCAGATTTGCAGTGCGTACCAGGCACATCAGTGATATTTGCCATTTTCAGGTACTGAATTCCTAGGGTGCCTCACCTGTGTGCATGAGCTTTCCAAAGTGAGGCGTGGGACTTATCTGACAGATGGCTGCTGCAAAATTGTCTCTAACACCATCTGTCTGACAGATAGGTTGTTTGGGGGGTACCAAGTTGTCCATGCCTTCGCTGAAAAACATCCAAAGAGGGAAGGTGGGGGTGGGAAATAGGCATTAATAGTTGGTAATCAATTCTATATATATAAAATTTCAAATCTTATGATATTAAGCTATTTTACTTTCGAACACACAAGGAGGCTTGCTTCAATAATTCTAATGTGGTATGTAGACACCACCTCAGGACAGGAAATTAGAAAATTAGAAAATTAGATGTGTTCCCATGTGTGGAGATCCCCTGTAGGTTGAGCCTCCACAGGGTGGTTACTAGGGAGCCTTTGCCAGTGCCAAACAGCAAGGTAGCAGTTCCACAAATGCACAGGAGCAATGTCACATCCCCATAAGGTTTCTACATGACACAGTCTGCCAGATATGTATTTGGGCTGTAGAGAGACTGTGGCTGGTGTTTTGAAAAGCAAGCTCCAGAAGGGTAGTGTTTTGGGGTTGAGAGCCAGCAAGCAGTGAGTTCTGGGTGAGCTGGCAGGGCGCACCTCTGATGCCACTGGTTGTGCCTGTCTCCTGCCAACCCCCTTCCCTCAGCCTCGCCATGCGCTGTCCATGGCAGGCATGGCCAAATGAACAGGGATTTCTTGCAGAGATGTCAAACAGTTCTGGTGTATCTACAGGGATTTTAAAGGCCTCTGCTATGCTGCCTTTAGAAGAACAGATGATTTTCCATAACAAACCTGGTGCTCTGTCGGTAATTCTTCTTCTTCTTGGTTATTTGTTTTTCCTGCTGTGATTCACAAGCAGGTAGATGTTCCATGTCAGTTGTGGGCATGACTCAAAGGAAACATAAATGGTGACAAAAAGAGGGAGAGGCTTACAAGCTTAGCAACAGTGCCATTTTCCAGGCTTATTTGGTCAGAGGTTAGCTTGCACCAGGTTTCTGATTGCAGCAGAAAATCTTTGGGGTAGCTAACGTCCTCTCATCTTTTAAGGCATACCTGTTTTATAGCAACCAGTCTAAACACGGCTGAATATTTAGAAGTCAATAACCCAGGTTATTGGCAATAACCCAGGCAAGCAAACATTTCTGCCTGCAGTATTTCTGATTTTCCTGTCTGTATGGTTTTTCTCAATATTGTTGTGTGCCAGGTTTTAACTTCCTATTTATAAGGCATGCAGTACAAAACAGATTATAAGGCCAAAATTCAAGATTTTGCTAACCCAAGAAATATGAATTATTTTGCTGACAGGAAAGACCTAGTCTTTCTAAAATCGCTTACTGGTTTTTACAAGGCCTCTTTTCTTGACTGAGCCCCAATTCATTATTGTGAAGAGATTTTTGAAATCATAAGGGACGGAAAAAGAAAATAGAAAGCGACTGTGAGTGACCCAAGAGGAAACACCACAGAGTTTAGCACACATTTCACTGTCTCCTCCTCTTTCTACTTTTGTACTTATTTGCTTTGCTTGCTTCCCACACACACACCTCCTTTCACAAACATGAGTCCCAGGATAAGCACAAGAGATTTTTTTTTTTATTACGCTGTGCTTGAAAACTGGTTTGGGAGGGAAAGATCAGGCATTTTCTTCATAAATACAAGCATAAAACACCTGATTTATCCTGGTGAGGGCGGAAAGTTCAAAGAGCAAGAAGGCTTCGGTGAAACTGGGATGTAACTCTTCAGGATTATTTGAGCTATTTAATGTACATATTTCTGTGCTTTTTGGAGCTCCCTGTCTTCTTCCCCATCACTGCTCTTCTGTATGCATCACTTCCTGGATGGACACAGCACGAAGCAGGGTCTGGGTAGGGTGGAAGGCTGGAATTGCAAACCTGGGAAAGGAGGAGAAAGGGGGAAGGTGGCAGGAGCAATGCCAGGTGCCTGAGGTCCCTTTGTGCTGCCACTGGGCAGACAGCACTCCCTGGCACCCCTGCCTTGCCCCTCACGGATGCTGCTGGGACCAAGGCAATAAAGAGGATGGTTTTCAGGTGACAGAGGTGGAAGAGGGGATGCAGCATCTCAGAGCACACAAGTCTCCCTGTCATCAGCAAGGTGGGATACCCTCTCTGCCACAGGGCATGAACTAGCCCACAGATTTTAATTTTCCTTGTGAGGGCACCAGTCCAGGCTCTGTTGTGTGAAACAGTGATGGTAAGTCTTCAGAGCACAGCATAGTTATCCCTACCAAATATTTAGTGGCTACCAGAACAGGAGAGCAAGCATGACACAGGAAAAGCTATGACAGTCTGAACCCAGAGGTTCTCCACATCACATAGCCAGAGCCCTCAGGGCTGCCAGGAGAGGGAAGTCCTCTGTCTCTCCACCATCTGTTCAGCTCAGGCATTTATGCAACACAGCTGCTTTCTCTCTCTCAGGCAGAGATGTGGTACACATCCTTACTGCTTTTTCTTGCCTGTAAGCAAAGTGTTGTAGGGAACCAAAAGAACAAGCTGAAAACCTTGTCTTGTGGCTGTGTCCTTGAGGAGGTGCCCAGTAAGCATGGATACACGTGGTGGGGGCACATGCACCCACCCAGTTCAGCCCCTGGACACGCTTGCTCCAAATGGCACCTTCGCCTGCCTGACACGTCCCTGGTGGCCGTGCCTACTCGCAGCAAAGCAGCCGTCCTTCCTCTGCCTTCTCTGCACACATTTCTCACAGAGCACACCTTTTCCCTGTCCCTGCAAGCCAGCAGGGTATCCTCCTGCAATGCAGAGGTCAGTCAAAGACCAAGATCTGTCAAGGGCAATGACTTTGCAATTGGTTAGACCCACTTCAGGCAGGTCAGTTTCAGGTGGATCCCAAGTCTGAAAAAAATCCTCATGGATTTCCACACAGCTTGCCTTTTGCCTGAGATAGTGCAGTACTTTGTGTGTCACTTTTAGAATGGCTTTAGCAACAGATGTATAAATCCAGTCCCTATAAACAGTAGACAACAATTTTCATCATCAATGCTGAAAAACAACCAAGAAAAGATTAATCTTTCCCTCCTGACTGAACCATTTTAATCAACAGGTTTTCAGCACAACTCACTTCTTCTTTTGTCTGTTGCATGCAAATTCAGGGGAACTCCAGATCCTGCCCTTTACAGATTTGACTATGTAAGCAGGTTTTTGAAATATTTTATGCCAAATTATGTTAAGCTGAGAAAAGCAGAGGGGTGACTGATGTATTTATGGTCCTTAATTTATTTTGCGTGTTCTTTCACACTTACAGCAGCTAATGCATGTTACATCTGTGTTATGCCTTTTTGCAGCTGCTGGTCCAGTAGAGAGAAGGAAGTCCACACATTAGCCACAAAATTAATATGTTTAATTTTGGGACAAAACAGTCATCTCCAAATTGGCTACGCTGCTGTGGTTGAGAACTCATTAGGAGAATGAACTATCTCTGTGCAGACAGAGAGGTTAGGACTGTTCTCAGTTTGGCAGAACAGCTCACCACAGGCTCAACATTGTTCCTGTAAATTGCTCTGCTAAGCCAGCTGCCACTACCACAAGCTCCCTTTTATTTAAATGTGCCAATAAACACACCTTTTGCAGTTGAAAGCCAACATTTGCAACAGACACACTGGCCTGGCCTGGCCTGGGACGTCGTGAACACCAGCATATGCTGGCTGCAGTTTTCCAGTCACTGCTTTGCTTCTCTTGTTTCCTTCCTAAAAACTTTTTTCACTTGGCTGCTTCTTTTAGTTGCTTTGTTACTGCTTTTCTGTTTCTCCAAAGGCTTTCTGCACAGTGATCACAACGGGGAGGTGTCCTGCCTGCTTTCTCTACCAACCCAATAATACCCAGGTACACAGACCCATTTCACTCAGATGCTTGCAGGTAGAGCAGGTACCTTCCACCAGCAGACAAAAGTGGTTCAGCATCCAGGGGTTTGTTTGCAATCTTTTGCTGTCCAATCACCCTGGGAAGCTGCTGCTTCTAGGATCACGCGCTTGTAATTTTGAAGCTTGGGATAACGGATAATGACAGTGACCCACCAAATACAGCAAGTGTTTGTGAAAGTATCAGGAACGCAGCCTGTGGGCTCAATTCATCTTGCCAACTAGCAAGCCTGAACAGCTTAAACAAGCAGAGGACGCTCTAGCCCTCAGACCTTATGGTTGCAGTTAATTTTCTTTTTCTTATAGTACTTAAATACTTCAGGTTTTGAAGCCTACAAAGGACAACAGAGTTTATGAGAGCTGCATTAATGTCCAAGTGACTTAGTGATACTTTGAATTCAAACTATTAAAAAATTCAGAAATAAACCCAAACGCAATGGAAGAAAAAGTTTTGGGTTTTTTTCCCCATCGTATCTGCAGCTGGCTGATTATTGAAAGACAGTGATGCAGGAAGGCAAGGGCAAAGTGCTTCAAGAACATAGGCCTGTTACTCCCACGGTGCTGTACTGCAAGGAGGCAGTTCACAGCTGGGTGATTGTGGGACTGGAAGGGAATAAACGGCTCAGAGAACTGGCAGTGGCGCTGTCATCTCCAGATCAGTGACTCCCATCCAGCCCAAATCAAGCTAGGTTTCAAAACTGAGGTTGTCTCTGCTGGGCTGGGGAGATAATTTTTGGATGTAGTACTGCCACAGGCAGCTGCAACAGGGCGGTGATTACAAGCGACCCAAGGAGGCCAGCAAGCCTAATTTTCCTGGAGACAACAGACCCAGCTGAGGAAGGGGCTCTGCAAACCTGTGAACTGCCTTGGAGAAGTTCCTCTTTTCTTTTGGATAGTTTCAAATGCACATTTGACTTCCTGTGTTTCCTGTAGCACTTGCAGGAGTACGTGTAAGAGTCTAAGGGACAGACCATGGACAGGTCTGGAAGTCCACCCAGATCATTCATCTGCTCCCAAAATTTTTAGCACGGAAAAAGCAAGTAAACAGCAACAATTAAACTTGTCATCCTGGCTGCTGCTCAGTGAGCACAAACCTGACATGGTATGAAGCATGGTATGAAACTCATCAGGTGATGTCTGGAAGTGGACAGGGCTCTGGAAAATCCAGACCCCCTCTGAGAGCACGACCAAGAGCAGTTGTTAGCAAGCTGTGGGGAGCAAGTGCATCTGTCAGACCAGGGAACCTCCTGCAGTGAGGAATGCCTGTGTGCACTCCAGCTCTGGTTTGGCACAGACTACACAACAAGTGTTTGTGTGACACTGGGTTGCAGTGCTCCTGGGAACAAGATACCGCCAGGATCACACCGAGAACTGTTTATGTTCAGATATGAAGGAGAGGAGGAACAGTACAGCTGTGCTAGAAAGATGTCCCAACCTGAATTGCTCTGTGATGCTTTGATCTGCTTCTTTCAAAGAAACCTGCATGCTGGAACATGTCGTGTAACATACATTCACTTTGTGCAGTGGTGCGTGCAGTGTACCAACTGGAGACATAATGGAACAAAGGCTGAAACATGAAAGGGGCCTTAAGGTTCAGGTTTGGCTGGCTCACCCGTTTTCTGGGAGTTAGTCCAATGATGGACAAACCTTTGGTTTACAGGGAAAGTACGAGATCCTTGCCTCTAAACCTGACCATCCTGCTGATCCAGGTCATTTATCTCCACTGCATTGATGGGGCAATGCTGATTTGCATTGACTAAGTCATAGTTTGGCCAAACATGACAGCTGGTGTCAGACCCCATGGGAGACTTGGGAATGGCCAGAGAATTCCAGATGACCCTATTACCCTCATCAGAGATGTTACTAACAAACCCTGCTCTGAAAATGGACTACCATTTCAAGTTTACTGTTCTCACACCATTTGGACTTTCCACCTGTGCAGGTCACATGACACACAGTACTTTGATTGGGGTTTGTTGTGACATCAAGAGATTGAAAATGCTTCCTGTGATGCCTTGGAGTGGCCACCTAGAACAGAGGCTAGACAGAGTTAAAAGAATAAAGTAGATATTTATTAAAAGGCCTTCAAAAGATACACCTTGGGCAGTGCAAAAGCCTCACAGAGGCTACACCCAAGATGGAAGATGGTCACAAGTTTCTCAGATGGATATAAGTTTGGTCTATTTGCATATCAGAGGGTGTCCTTGGTTCTCAGGCCCAGAAGGATTGTTTTGTCTGACCAAAATGCGAAGATAGCTGACTAACACTCTATATGGAGTTCAGAGTCATGCACTAAAGCAGTACAGGATCTGAAAAATATAAAAGCTAAAAACTTAAAGCATCACCTGCAGCCCGAGGTTTGCCTGGATTACCTGCATTACCTGGATTGCCACAGGCCACGAATCCTGTTGAAACTCTGAGCACCTGACCACCTGGACTAAAATAAGAGATTGTCTTGCCTGCATTTGGGAAGGGAAAGCCAAAGCATGGGCTTGGGCTCCACTTGCACTGCATGCACTCAGGCAGTCTGTAAAAGTCTTATGTTTTCTGCAGCTCTAACCAGCATCAGAAATTACCAATTTGGCTTCATACCGTGTATACACTCTGCAGACAGCAGCTAGAGGAGACCTGGGCAGGTCTTAGAGGGAAATGCAGACAGGCTGTGCAGGGATTCCCTGCCTGGAAGGGTGACTTCCAGCTATGCAAACCCACCCACAAGCAAAACACTCATCCCCATGGGTAGGAAGAACCACTGAGTTCAAGGATTGGACAGGGTCTGTTTTTCCATGCCCCAGCTGATCTCAGCAAGGATATTTTGTGCTTTGTGACCTATCTCCACATTATTCATTTGATGTAAAACATTAAAAACACAACAAAATTTGGATGAGACACAAACACGGTCAGGATGATATCCAAGCCGTGTACTTCAGAGCTACCACCACTCTGTTTTTCCTGTTTGAAGGAAGGATTGTGACAGCAGCCGTGCTGCAGTCACAGTGTTCAGCTGTTTCACGTTTCCATTTGCAGGCAGCAGATTCGATCCGACCTGGCCAGAGGAGGGGTCGGGGTAACAGGTGGCTGCAGAGCCCCCATTACCCTTGCCACACGGCTGCTGCTCTGCCAAGGTAGCATGATCTCAGGTGTACGTGGGCCAAAATCAGAGCACAGCAATCAAAATCACTGAAACACATGGAAGGAGCCCAAACCCACAAAACAGCTATGCATCCTCCGGTGCCAGAAATTGTAGCAAGCCAATGGGTAAGACCCTACATCCAAAAGATTTGTTATTTGGATTGAGAAAAGGGAAGTAAATGAAAAAACAGAGAAGGTAGAGACTACCACTCTGGGGAAAGCCCAGAATTCACTCCCACTGTTTTTGTGAGCTAATCTTGCCTCACAAACAACTACAGTTATCAGCCCCTCGCAACAGTGTTGTGCACAGACAGTAAACCCCAAGCAGCTCCCTAGCTGCTACACTACTGAACAAAAGCAAAAGAAATGGCATGGTGGAACCTTGATGTGTACATGCATACAGCCTTTGTGCATTTCTTTTGCACAAACCACTGATTTAATGTGTCCACACTGGCACGAAGATCAATATTTATGTGCTTGTCCATTAAGTTTTCTGACTATCCTTTTGTTCTTGAGAACATTTGCAATTCAGCACCTTTTGGCTGTGTCTTGGACCAGGTTTTTTCAAAAGGAGACCATTTTCCAAATTGCATTAAAGAAACTCTTTGGCTATTTAAGGAATTAACTACTTTCAGCAGCTGATGTAGGTTCTTTCCATTCCTGATGTACTTTAGAAAGACCTTTACAGCTGGAATAATTTTTCTAGGAAAAAGAAACTTCCAAGTAGTGCTGTGGAGGTGGAAGGAAGTGATTGAGAATCATAATGAAGATAGACTGATTTAGATCTTCTCAGGCTGTATCAACAGAAAGTGAAGTCAGGATTGATCCATGCACTAATTCTATCCTTTCCTCTCTGAAGGTCAGAACACCTTGAAGCTCTTTACCTCAAGGGAAAACTGGGTATCTTTTTCTGATGAAGATCTGAAGTCTGGGTCCTCAGGCTAGGTGGCTCAGCAATTCCTCACAATTTTGTTAAGTGGACTAGGATAAAGTCCAGCCCAGAGGGAAATATCATACATGTTGTTTAATTACAGTCAGATGTTAAGCAAAACCAGATTTTCTTAAAACATAAATGGGGCGTGGGGTTGGGTATGTGTGCTGCTAATGGCTCTAGGCACAGCAGGAGGTTCACACCAGCAAGTAAACCTGCAAATAAGAGCATGAAAGTCAAAACAATCCTGTTAATGTCCCATGTGGAGAAAGGGAAAGAAAAAGGGAAGAGTTTTCATTTTACTGTCCAACATAGAATGAACATAATGGCAAAGATCCATTGATGACTTTGTTATTTTGAACATATTTTGACAGTGTTGACTGCATTCGACCAAGGGGCTATGGTCCCAAGTTAGCATCAGTTCTTATCTTTTCCATTGAAACATACAATTTAGTAGTGTTCTTCTTCCCAAGCATCCTCCACTGGACAGTGTGTTTAGCCTGTATTAGTCATCACAGCATTTAGAGAGTAGCTCAACCACTAGGCAGATTAGCAAGGCAAAACAGAGTTCACTGATTCAACTTGCTAATTATTATGAAGCCAGGGAGACATCTGTCCTGCTGCCACCTGGGCTCTGTTACTTGAATCTTCAGAAATCAATAACTGGAAGGAAGGCAAAATTACATCTTAAGTAAGAATTGTCCCAGGCTGTTAATTAAGTGATAGCAGGGCTGTCCAAACACCATGCGTGCTGTTTCAGTGGCAAAGATGATGGGTTTGAGGATAGTTACAGCAGAATTCAGTGGCCATTGTTCAGTATCTGTCGTTGGCACAAGCTGACACTGAGACTCCTAGTAAAGGATGATAGGTGAAAGATGCCAGGGAGCACAGGCAGTACATGTTGGCACTCTAGCATGCTGCCATCACAGCGAGCTCATTTCCAGGGCTTTTCCTCAATCTGCATTTCTTTGCCCTTACTTGTCCCGGAGAGAAGCCTGTGCAGGTGACTCATTGTGCATACATCGCTCTTGTGACTGACCCACAAAAAAATTTTTCCCAAACCATATATTGTTCTTGGGTTTAAAAATGTCCAGTATGGGAGAAGTCCCAGACCAACCCATATTCCCTGAAATTGCTGGATCTTTCATGCATGTTATCTGTCAGTTTGGGCAGCTCCCAAAACTGAGAGACTGAAAGAGCATGTATTTCCTGTGAATCAAAATGCTTTGTTTGCAAAGCAGGGGAATAGTTAAGACTACCAGAATAAAAGTAAGGAGGTGATTGTCTAAAGAAATGAAAGTTTGGGGGTTTTTTCCCCCCTCGAGAAAAAGCAAGCTTCTGAATGTTTCTAAAAATGCATCCCTCCCCCAGAGCTGGTCTTCTCAGAGAAGCTGTTTGATTTCTTCTTGCTAAGTATCCCTGGAGGACACTAAGCTGCAGGTGGGTAGTTTTCTGCAGTGTAGCACAGCACACGGGCCATGGCCACCAGAGGCAGCTGGGGAGGTAGCAGGACCTGTGGGCAGAAGTGTGGACAGGAGATGTGTCCCCAAAGCCCCTTCATTCAGCTGCAGCTTGGGATCAACTGAGGGCTGTCGTGCAGATGAATCCAGGCACTAGGGACAGCTGAGCTTTTAATCTTTCTGTGTCACAATGTACCTGACCCGGTGTCCATGACAGACACAACAGATCTGAGGTGTCCTGCAGTTCATCCCTAGGAAGCGGCTAGCTCCCTGGCTGAAAAGGAGCAAACAGCCTTCCAGCAGGTCCAGGGATTGGCTGCAAGGGAAAGTGGTTGTGTGTAATGACTTTCAAAATCTGAGCTTCTGTGGTTGTCCCCAGTGCATATCTTTCAGCTCAGCTGCAATTACCAGATTCAGGGGTGACTGTGTGTGCCACGGGAGCTGGAGAATCTGAGCAGCCTGTGATTGCCCTGGTGGGGATGGGCAGAAAGGAGCACAGAGCAGGTGAGAAATGAACCCTGTGAACAGCTAGCAATTCCCCAGGAGTTCTCCCCTAAAGTTTGTTAGGTAAAAAAAGCAAACACACACACTCCCTCAAAAAAGAAGAAAGCACTGCTCTTTTGCATAGGAGTTTTAATGCAACTTGCAAGCACAAATCTCTGTGAAATGGGAGTAGAATTATGACATGGGACAAAGTTGAATGCTTCCCCATTCATCATTTTTTGTGTGGTGATTTGGGACTGCAGCTAGGGACATAAAGCAGGAACGAGAGGCAATGTCATGAAGTGAACAACACCATTAAATTTCAGAAATATCCATGCCACTTTGAACCTTTCCTGCCCGTGGCATCCTTTTGCTCTGAGATTCCTTCCCAGCTGCACAGCTGAACCTCAGTATCAGTGTCATTTCCGTAAGTCACTGGTACAGTATGATCTGGTACTCTAAGCGAGGAAAAACAAGTTTCTGAGACTGATTAAGCTGGGGAAATTGAGTCACTCGTAGTCTTTTGCTCTTACAGAATAATTGTGCAAAGGAGGAGAGCAAAAAAATCTGATGACTGTGAAGAAGGAATGGGGGAAGGGGCTAGTGACCACCATTTGGGTAGTGATACTGCATTAATACAGCAAGCAGAAGTCTGTTTATCCTCTTACTAGCCATCAAAAAGGAAAAAAAAAGAGAAAAAGGAGAAAAGAGAGAGAGAGAGAGAGAAAGAAAGACAGAGAGGGAAAGAGAGAGAGAAAGAAAGAGAGAAAGAGAGAATGAAAGAGAGAGAGAAAGAAAGAGAATGAAAGAGAGAGAGAGAAAAAAGAGAGAGGAAGAGAGGAAGGGAGGGAGGGAGGGAGGGAGGAAGGAAGGAAGGGAGGAAGGGAGGAAGGAAGGGAGGGAGGAAGGGAGGAAGGGAGGAAGGGAGTTTTCTTGATTTTGACCTACTTTAAAAAACTTTGATTAACAAGCAAGGCTTGGCTGGATAAAACCGTAGTAGCAGTACTACTAGTAGGTAGTAAAACTGGAAAATATTCAGAATGCAACCACTTTCTTTTTGCCACAGAGTCTAAAACAGGGTTTCGGTCCAACCATGCCAGTGAAAGCAGAATGAGTCACAGATGTGATTTTGGTGCTCATCTGCCTGCTTTTAAGATTCACTGATCCTGCTTACACCTATAACAAAGGCAGAGCCTGCCTTGGCTTCAAGAAGAGCTGATTTTCATGGCTCATTCTGACTGCCTGCTATTGCATTTTTTATTATTGTTTTTATACACATATGTGTATGTAATGTGGTTCCTAGGGCATGTGCAAAGGCACAGAGCCTCTCTGCCTGCATCACTGCCCGTGTTTTCACAGTGCAAGCTAACAATCTCCACTTGTCTTGTCTCCAAACTACTGCTTCAAAAGATGCTCAAGTCCTTCTCAAGCCTCCAGTGTGGCATGTGTACATGAAAACAGTCTGCGCCAGTGCACAAAGGTGGAAGGGCCAAGCCTCATGTACCTGCCAGAGAAGCAAAACCTTTGAGCACACTTAGACTGGAGTGACTGGTCTTTCTCTTGTGACAGCCTTCCCTGAGATGCCTGCCAGTCTCTGAGAACACCAAGATCTAAATGCTAAGGTCTAAAAGGTAAACAGCTCCTTCCAGATGCTCTCCCTGGAAAGAAAATGTCTCAGAGGGAAAAGAAATGTGGAGAAGAGATCTGACGCGGAGAAAAGGAGATAAATAGAAAGAAGTGGTCTGAAAAGAATTTTCCTTTAAGTATTTTTATGTGAAAGGGAGTAATATCATAGAGTGAAGGAAAGTTTGCAATTGTATCAGGTGCAGAAGTCTAAGCCACCTCATCATTTGAACATGCTTGAGCATCATCTTCACTTGCAGCCACAGCCTCCAGCACTGCAGCAGAAAGGCTCACTCCAGAGAAGGTGAACAAATGAAACAACCAAATGGAAATGGAAAAAAATTGGTAAGAAAACTTGACAAAGGGCTATTTAGGAGAGAGCAGAAGCAGTCTTAGAGCCCCTCAAAACTTGAGAGGTTCTCTTTATGTTACAGAGCTACACATCTGTTATCTGACAACAGAACCCTTTTGGTGTCTAGCAAGGTTTGCTTGGGCAGATATTGGGGAAGTGAAAAGGTTGCATAGGAGCTGGGGGGTGGCATGTGGCAGCTGGGGTTTGTAAGAAAGGAACAAGAGAAACAGGTTGCTCTGCTGTATCCATCCAGCACCATTAGGCCTTGATACCCAACATGAGTTGGTAACAGCATGAAAATGTGGCAATATCACATTGGGAGGGTGAAAATCTTCCAGTGGCCATCCCAGAGGAAGACTTTAGGAGAAGGATTTAGATTTCTTTTTATTGTTCGTATTGAAATAGTTGGATAAAACAAGTTTTCTCATTTTAGTCATGTTTGCAATTGGGAAAACTACCTCTGCAAACATCAGAAAGTTCAGATTAAGCATCACAGATTATTGACAGAGATGTTCAAGTTCAAGCTCCTTGAAGTGAACTGTGTGTACACCAAGGCTGTCGGCGAATCCACGTGGTCATCTCAACATCAGTGAGAAACAGAAGGAGATGGCAGATAAGCTAGATAGAGAGAAACCATGAATCAGTGCTCCAAAGAAATAGCAAATATTTTTTCCAGTGTTACCATTGTCTACAGAAGCCTTTCTGAATCTGTTTCAATCATGTCAACTCATATTGGCATTCTTCTGTAGTCAAGTCAGGAAATCAGGTATCTGATATTGCAGTCCAAAGTACCAACATCGTCTAAAAGAAAACCCAAAACCAAAAAAGCCAACACCAATGCCCAGGAAATACAAATTTTTCATTTGGGGCTCTGAAACCACTGAAATATTTGAAAAACAATAAAACAGTCAATTGGATAAGAAATGTGTCTTTAGGAGCATTGTTCCCTGACCTCCACTTTTACCTTGACTGCAGTGGGAAGACGCAAATAATTAGTCAGCCTTGGGTCAGTGTGAGAGTTATAATATATCTATTTTTTTTCACTAATGCAGGAGGACAATGAATTACAACCATGCCCAGTGGCTTCATGTTCTTTCAGCATAACCAAACACAATCAGAGGTTGTCTGCATCTTGAAAAAAACCCCAAAAAACTTGCTATTTTCATTGTTTCCTCTTTCAGACTTCAAGCTTATTCTTTCCCAAGATTGTTCCTACCAAGTTACTACAAGTGACCGCAGGCTTGATTTCATACTGCCACACTACCACCCGCTTCAGGAGTGCAGGTGTCCCTTCCCATGGGTGCCAGTAAGGAATGCACTCAAGCCTCATGCTTCTATTCAGTTTTCAGCTGAATATGAAGATCTTTTTAAGCAGTAGGGGCTTTTCTCAAGACTTACTGGGAATATGTGCTCATGTGCATCCTAAAACAGACTGTACTTCCTGTTGGTATCAATCTGCCCTGTCATAGTAACTTTAAGAAGGAACAACACAGTTACTGTTAGTTGGGCTATTGCAGGTAGTGTGGGGCTCCCCTTCTACCCAAATTTGTCAGTCCTTGAATGACAGGCAGCAGAGAACAGTGCCTAAACTGGCACTGTACAACCTGCTTGGCCTAACCTGTATGCAGGTATGTAGGTTGCACTTTTACATAACAACAGCTAAAAACAAACAAGGGTGTGGTGTTGCAGGTGGGGAGGCAAAACAGCTTTGTTTGCTTTTTCTAAGTTGGTTTGGATAAGAGTGTCTGCAAACTGAAACTTAAGAATGACTATTGCAAGCTCCAGCAAATCACAGATTCTTCTGTCTTGTTTTGAGTGAATCAATAATTGTTTACTTTTTGTTCCCTCAATTTTTACAAATTTATAAAATTTAGTTCCTGCCAGCATGACAGTATGGCAGCGTAAGGGCAAGCTTGTTATTTTCTATTTCCTGTAAAGCGTTCAGGGAATTCTTCTCTAATTTGTAAAGCAAAATAAAGTCGCTTTTGCAACCTCTGACACAAACCATGTGATCATTCCAGCAATAATCTTATCAGGCTGCCACTGTACTTTACACAAGCACCAGCAAAGAGGGACAGCTGGCATTTATTTTTAAACCTAGACATGATCATGAGAGCTGGAAGTGCTTGGGGAGGAATTAGTCATGGTTCACAATGATATTCTTTGTTAATGAAGCTCCAAGCAGACTTCTATCCAGAAGCAGCAAGTAATGAGGTGCAGAAATGTTTACAAGTCCATAGAGAATTCATTAACCAAGCTCCTGTAGCAAAAGAGCTGAAAGAGTCTGCAGGATTTGAAAGGTGATATTTTTACCAGGGAAAAAGTTAAAATACCAGGCTGGCAGCACACACGCAGGCAGGAGCTGGACTCGTTAGCAGATTGCTGACTATGCTTGTAAAATTCTTGCATTCAGCTGCCCCCCTTTCCTGCCTGTTGAAGGAGTAGAAAGATGGACGTCAAGCTTGTGTTTAAAGTTATCTGCGATTTGGAAATCCCTTCAGTTTCCTTGGTGGCAGCATAGAAAGTCCATGCCCACAGTGCCAAGTTTCTCCATGAGAGCTGCTTCCTCCCAAACCCGTTGGTCAGCGATCCATAGATCAGACCCTCTGTGACACACCCCAGCAGCTAGTTATGGAGACAGACCATCTACAAATGGATCACCACTTGTACATGTGAGAGCAGTCATTTCTGTATAGGAGATGGCCTTACCCAGACATCAGAGAGGCTGAGTGGATGTTCACACCTGGAAGGTTAAAGCTATAAGAAAGTTATTTGATTCCATGCCTGTGGCTAGCAGTGACAGATGGGAGATCTTCCCAGGGGATCATGGCATAGGAGGGATAGCACATTGCAGAAGCAAGACATCCAAGGTCTTGGACATTAGGTTGCTGATAAATAACAGCAGATAGCGACTGAGTCCTAAGCCTGCCATAAGTGTGAGGGATCATGAAGACAAAGGTCTCCAGGTGTTGCTTCTGGTTGAGACTTTGAGGAAAACTCAAAAGCTGTGTAAACTGCATGCAAATGTGTGAATTTCTGTCCTTCTTGCTACTCAAAAATCAGAGTCACTGAGCTTCATTTGGCTGACAGACATACAGCACTAACAAATGCCACGTGCTGCAATCCTGCCCCAGGAACACACCCTTTCTGAAGTCAAAAGAGATAGACCCTGCTCTGCCCCAGCACTGAGCTCTCCCTGCTTACCGGGATGCTGCCTCTCATGCACAGTGGGATGCTGACACAGGAGATCGAGGAGGTGTGATCTGCCCTTGCTCACAGCAAGGAACAGCATTGCTTTGACGTATGGGCACTTTCTCTATCCCTCTGAAGGGCTGGTACTAAGCAGGAGTGCAGACAGGTATTTGGAGCCAAGGTTGCACATTGTCGTCTGGACTTTGGGCTGAGTTTTCCCTTGAATACCTTCCAACTCTCAGATTGCATGAGAGCTGTACAGAGCTAGAAAATCAGGGGTAGTGATTACCATCTTCTCTGCTAATCCTAAAGGAGGATTATCAAGAAAACAGAACCATGGTCTTTTCAGCAGTGTACAGTAGAGGTAACTGTAAAAAGTTGCAGTAAAGCAGACTCCAGCCAGACACAAAAGCAAAATAATTTGCCTTGAGGATGGCGAAGCAGTGGAGCACAATCCCAAGAAAGACAGTGGAATCTCCACCCTTGGGAGCTTTCAAAACCAGGCTGAATAAAGCCCTCATCAACCTGACCTGGTGCTGAAGGTAACCCAGCCTTGTACAGGAAGCTGGATGCGAGATTTCTAGTGATCCCTTTCTGCCCATACCTCTCTGTGTTTCTGCCTTTTTGCCCTCCTGAAGTTCTGAGTAGCTTCTATAATTCCGCTCATAACATCTCTCAGACTGGGAGAAAGGCTTCTTAAGAATGTTAGGTTTAAAGTAGAAACACCATCTTGCAGCAGATTTTCTTGTCTAGGAGAAGGAAGAAAATTTCCAGAATTTCACAATGTTCTTGTGGCCGTTTCTGCAGTGTATACAAATTCAACATGACCCAGCTGCCTTTAGGTTATTTGCATGTGTTTACAAGGCAGAGGTGTGGTCTTCTGGTTTGTTTTTTTTTGCAAGATTGTTTGCCTAGATTCTGTCCAAAACACACCAGTTTCAGATGTCTACCACAACAGTTGTCAGTAGGTAATTGGTCCTGAATTACATATTTAATGGAGTGATTTGCTTTGCCTTCTGTCAGTGTCTTTTTTTTTTCTTATTTCTTTTCTTTTCCCTCTCCTTTCACATTTCTGAAGAAGTTCTTTAGTCCTGATTGCATTACAATAAATACTTTTAAAAAATAAAAATCACTCATTGCAAACACTGGTCACCTGCAGATGAGCCCAAATGGCAACAGACCAGTCAATATGCTCAAGGGCATGGCTGCCCTGTGGAGAGGCTGGGACAGGGTGAGAAAGGGGCCAGCTTGCATGGGGCAGCCCTGCCCCAGACAGGCAGAGCCCAGCAGTGATGCACTGGAGCCAGGGGCAGTTCTGTGCCCTGGTATGCAGCAAGCTGAGCCAGGCCAGTGAGGCTGGAGGTAAGCAAAAGCTTTTTTCCCCAACATGTACAGCACAGGGAGGTGAAACCACCTCCGTCCTTGGAGATTTCCAAAACTTAGCTGGATAAAGACCTGAGCAACAACATCTGATCTTATTTCTGACCTTGCCTGGAGCAGGAAGTTGGTCTTACAGACCTCCCAAGGTCTTTTCCCCTGCTTGCTACTTGTATTTTATTTTGTCTTATTTCCTTGCAAGTCTCTGGAGAGAATCATTACATAGATACAAAGGATATACAAGCCTTATATTCAGACTGGGGTAGACATTAATTTTTTTCAAAGACCTTGTCCTTCCAATGTTTTGCCAGATGCTCATGAAGAAAGGTAAATTGAGGAGATAAAAAAAAAAATATATAACAAAACAACAAAAACACAAAACCAGAACAAAATAAAACAAGAAAACTCCAAACTTTGGTGTCCTTCCCCATTCCAGAAACTTGGAAAAATCAGCTGGGAACCAGCTGAGTTAGCCAATATTTCACAATGTAATACTAAGAAAGGAAGATTAAACAGCACATCTGCTGAATCTCCCTCGTCAGCCACTTCTATGAAATTGGAAACCAAGGACGTTTTTCAGCTATTTACAGAGCTGAAAGCTCAAAGGCTTCAGAGGTTCTTCACCAGGTAAATTAGATACTTCACATCTTTTGTACTAATGCTTGGCCTTCTGACAGCTATCAGGTGATAATTTGTTAGCCTTTTAATACAAACAACACCAAAAAACCATCATCTGGAGTGTTATAGCTGAATCAGTGAATATTTGTGCTTTAAACCTCTATTATTTTTGCAAAGGAGAAGTATTTTGTTTTATTCTGATTATTCAGTGAGTACCTTAAGGTTTGACTGATTCCCTATTAATCCTAATTCTTATAAGAGAGGAGGTAGATTTTATTTTCTACATCTAATATAGGGAGAGCAGCTCTGAGAATTGGAATGTAGTCTTAGATTTTTATTGAGAGTTTTGATTCTCTACATGAGACAACATGAGTTTGGTCACTAAGACTCTAGTTTAAGATGAATTTTTTTTTATGGGACTCTTTACAGCACAACATAAGGAGTTACTTTCTGGCTAACAGCCACACACTGCAGGCTGACCTGAACATAAACGGCTTTTTCTTTTCCTCAACATATCCCTTTATCCTCACAAGACATGTGGTTGAATCACTTGACTGTTTGCAGACAGGAAAAGCTGTCCAAACTACGGTGTGATCAATTGCAAGGATGCTGCTCAAGAGAGCAAACTGCTGACCCTTAGACGGTTCTGTGCTGGATGCTGTTTGGAAACCTGCTAGCAAAGGCAGGCCAGTTTTGGAGCAGGGGCCACAGCCTCCTACTTGACCAGCAGACTGTAAATTTATAAGCACTGTTGTGCCCAGCTTTAACTTGAGCTCAAGCTACTGCTCAAGCTACTGTGCTCTGGCTACACGAGCCAGAGCTGCCTGGGAATCTGCTTGGTTTTGACTGGGGCTGCTGCCTAGACTGGACACTGAGCAAATTTTTCCCAGTGTTTTCTAGAATTAACCATAACAGAGAGTATAAATCAAGTAACTAATTTTTTTGTGCAGGTTATCATTAGGTTTTTTATTAAATAGTCGGATATGAAATACAGAAACATTTTTCTCAGTATATTATCTGGGTGTGTGATGTTACGAGATTTACTATTTTGTTAAAATCTCCTTGCTGATGTTTTTCAATTTGAGCTGCACCCCCAGCAAGCATTTCAGTTCTGCACAGGGTTTTTCATAACATCCTCTTCATTTGCATGTCATTTCTGTATTTTCTGTCAAAAGGAAACGCAAGAACAACCTAGGGACTGAAAGAAACAAATCCACTTTGACATTATTACAATAAGGAAAAAATATCCATGATCTGGTGAATATTAATTTAGAATCACAGAAAAATTTTAACTTCAGCTATTAAAACTCTAGAAAAATAAAATTTGGTTTGTTTGTTATAAATATTTATTTCTAGGGCTAGCAGTCATGTCTTCATTTGGTAAATCTTTAATTTGAGGCTTTAAGAAATGGAAATAGGATTTGGTGCAGGTTTCATATATCTCTGTAATTAGTAACTAAAAATAATAGAATAATAAGAAAACACTATCAAATGTATAAGATGGAATTTTTTATTCTCACGGAACTGTTCTAAGAAATTAAATTATTTAAATGTATGCTTTTTTTCCTATGAGTTCTGTGTCTTTCTGTTAACAGAATAACAGATACAATGTTTGCTACTTTGTAATATAATATTTTAATAATTAATATATTGTTTCAGTAAGAAACAAGGCAAAATAATGTTTTCTATTACCACTGAAGGAACTAATAAAATTTGTGTTTGGGCTGAATTTATTTCCTTGTGGTTAAGCCTTTCCACCCCAAGCAGGAATAGGTTTAACAAAAAATGTAGGTAAATTACAAAGCTGATCCTAAAAGAAACAGAAATTCACTATTACCATTTGCCTGGAGAATAATTAGAATTATTTCTGTTTTAAAATCTTTGCTAAATATTTCTTAAAAATCTATCTGGAAAAGGTAGTAGCCATAGAACTAGACCAGCTAGAGATCAAAAGGGAAAGANTGCAGGGTGAGGGCGGGCTGGCAGCTCACTCGTTGGCATGGAGAAGACCGAGAGGTCCCAGCCAGGGTCCCCTAAAGCACGTCTCCCTGCTTTCCTCTTTCTTTCCTTGCCTAGGACCGTCTCAGTCCAAAGGCCTCCTGGCCCTGGGCAGTGTTCTCCCCGAGAGAAAGGCCCGTTTGTGCGGCAGAGCCCAGCCTCTCACAGCCGGCACACGGCTGCGGGCAGAGCTGTGCCTGCCTGGTGTCACGGCACGGGGCACGGGTTCCATCTGTGCTGGCTGAATTCATACCTTTCTGATGATGAACAGCATGGTGTGACATCCAGCCACAGATCAGGAGAACAAAGGCCACAGTCAGCAGGGGAAATCACATGAGTGGGATTTCCAGAAATGTCCAGTTCTGTTGCCAGATCCTACTGAATGTGGGTTGAGTTCTAAGGAAATTAAACAAGAATGCCCAAAAAACCAAACCCATACTGTGTTTTGTTTTCAGATTACTTAAAAAGAGCTAACAGCTTCTATGTGATGCTGGATAAACTGATGAAGATACAATAAACGTGCTCTTAATCTTGATGCTGTAGAAAGATTAGCAGTAGTTTGGAGAAGACAAAGCCTACTCCTCTCCTGATGGCTTTAGGTGAAACAGGATTAAGTAGTCTGTCATTCTGTGGATTATCTTGATATGCTCACCCAGTTATATTTCCTGAACAAAATTGAAACAGATTTATCACAATAATTAAATAAATTAATAAATAAATAAAAGGCAGAATAGACGTCTCAAATAATAAACATCTTGAATACTGGGATTTTTACGTTTATGAAATATTTCATGGTGCTGGGACAAAAGTAATGTCACTCTAAGGAAGAATGGGAATTCCTCTCAGTATGGCTTCATAACAGCTTGGAACATGCTTGCTGGAAAACTGCTGCTGCCAGACCAAACCACAAAGTTATGCCTGGTCAGGAGGAACAGATGCAGGAGGAAGGAAGAGTGTGTATGAGGTGTGAGGGTTGTGTGGAAGAACTGACCCTCTTATAGTAGGGCTACTTTGCAGCAAAGCTGATGTGGGTGATCCGGCTCTACTGGCCTACACTAGTTTTTCCAGGCATTCATAGCACTGTGAAGAAAAAATAAGGCTTTCCTATGAGGCTGCAGGCATGCATTTTTTGGTCCTGAGCTTTCATTGGGACAGTGCCTCTGAAGGGAAAAAAGTACTATTTCTGGCCACGGGGCCTGGCCAAGAGTCTGTCTTAGAAGAATTGCTTCAGAAGCATTAATGTCTGCACACGATAGCTTGTGGCTACAAATGGGACTTTCCTAAAAAATTTTGTCTTTTCTGGATGCAGAAAATTCAGTGATCTCTCTGTGTTTCTTAAGTGACAGAACATGCACCTATATAATGAGCCTGCATGTCCTAAATGAGAGGGTCTGCAATGCAGCTTTTGACAGTTTTGTACCACATACCCTACCTCAAGCCTGCTTCCTCTTTTAGAGTTTGTCCACTGCAGCCACGGGCTCACCAGCTGCATACTGTTGCCAGACCTCCAGTACTGAAAAAATAAAGATGATGCTAGTGTCCCCAGGCTGGTAGTTACACTGTGAAAAAACTAGGTAGATGTGAATGCCTTGCCCTTGCCAGGGTCTCAGTGGAAGAACAGTCGTTACCACCCGTACTGCACAAAGGAGAAATGGAGCCAGAGAGGGCGTAACACTCACCCTAGGGAGGTGAAAGCTGAAGACCTGTGGAACAGTTCTATAGTGACTGTTCTGCTGGCACTGTATTCACAAATTCCTCTTTCTACATGTGCTTTAACAGTACCTGTCCAGTTCAGATCTTATAAAGGTGACTTGTAAGCCTCCCTCTAGCAAAAGAACATTATTAAGTGAACTTCCACATCATATAGAGATGTTGTAATGAAAAATATACTATAATATTGTGTAATCAAACACATGGCAAAGGAAGCTGTATAAATATTGCATGCAAAGCTAGAGCAGGACACAGATCTGTGATCGTATCCACCGTTCAACCCTTCTGCACCTATATATATATGTATAAAAAAAAATGTATATATATATCAAAGGGACACTGGAGGGCTAATAATGAAGAAATGAATATTTAAAAATCACTCCTAAGCAAACATTTCTATGGTTTCAGCATTATCTACCCTATTGGAGCTAAAGGGAATTGCTCTTTCTATGGATGTGCTTTGGCTTACACACTTTGGACTGCTCTTTGAACTTTTCCTGCTGGAGAGTAAGTAATAAATCATTCTTGTAATGCCAGAGCTTTCTAGGCTTTCAGTTTTCTGTGGGGTGCAGTAGCTGTACTTTGTTTTCAGTTCTGTGAAACTTACTCCCAGCAAACAAGAGGAGCTACTGCCCTCGACTTTCCTGTCCATCCAAAACATCTCCAGACACCTCTGCCCTCAGGAAACCTAGTTTGTAAGTGTGTAGGTACCCAGATGTTTACGGGTGTTCGCCTACCCCCAGAAGAACTGCTAGCACCTTAGAGAACATCTCATGTATTAAAATCCCAGTGGAACAGCTCGGGCAGAGGGCCTGCCTTTGGATGTGAAGTTAAAGCTCAGAAGCAGTACTGTGAGATTCTGAAGGAACACCTTCTCCAGCTGTTCCCATACATGGGGAAACTGTGAAAAAATACCTGGTTTTAAATCACTGGACTTTCATAGTTTGTACCTGATAAAATGCCTATTTATGTATGTTTCAGCAACCCCTTTGTAAAACTGTGTTTCTCAACAGGAAAAGGAGTGTTTTTGTCACAAAATTATCACTGTTCTTGTCAAAAAATTCCAAAGCCAGTGCAAGTCCTTGGACATATAACTACCAACAACCATTTATCATCTGTGAAAAATAATATGAGGCTGTGTAACCCAGCTGTATCAGATTTCAATAATCCAAATTTCATACTTCTCAAAGTCACAGTCTCACAGAGACCCTGTATGTGGGGAACAAGGCTGCTACAGGTCAGAAATGCCAAAGCAGCAGCTGTTTTTTTTGGTTCACAGACATCTCCCAAACGAAACAAAAGAAGAAGAGACATTTTATTTGAACTTACAATGTTTTAAAGCTCTTTTTTTACTAAAAAAAATGTGAGTTGTGAAAGCAGAGGGTAGGCTACAGTGACAGACCGAAAAAGGGGTGAGGTGTGGTAGATTCTACATGGATGGACAGCAAGACAGCAGTCCCATGAGCATCAGAGGCTGCAGCTGGTCTTCCCGTGCTCTGTAGCACAGACTCAACCTGGCAGCAGTTCCTGCTCAAGTTCACTTCATGGCTCTGGCTATACCTGCAGACTGCTACAGCACAAGCACTGGCTTTGTGCTTGAGTATAAAAATAGTGCAAACACCCTGCTTGTTTAAAAAAAAAATAAAAAGAAGAACAAAACCAGCAGAAAGCCTTTCTTTTCTTAAAGGCATCACAGGGAGCGTAGCATTATTAGGATTGGAATATGATTGGCTGGGTGGATGAGGATGTACTTTCTATAGTTACTATGAAAGTGTCTAAGATTACAGCATTCAGGGCATTCTGCATGAGGAGACATTAAAATTGAAGCTCCTGCTCTCAATCACAAAGAGAAAATCTGCCTTTTGATAGATGCCTGAACAGCCAGGTTAGAAAGGTGTCCATTGGTGCCTTCTTCCCCCTAAGCTTTGCCAAATTTAAGTCAGGGGAAATTTTTTTTGTATTTCTGGAAGGGGAAAAAAATCCTCCTAATGTTTACAGGGAAAATTATGATCTCAGCTTTAACTTCTGGCTGCATCAGCTGTCCCCGCTCCTCCCACTACATCGCTTTTTCTCTGTAGGTAAATATTTTTCTGGAGCAATACAATTTCTCCTGCTCCCCACACGAGCACATCCAGAGCGACCATGATGTTGCGATCACTACACCTGTGTTGCCGACTTGCAAATGACCTGTCTGTCTGGACTAGCCTCAAACTGACGGCTAAACACGGCTGGCTATGAGGAACTGCAACAAAGAGGACACGGGAAAAAAATAGCACAAAAAGCAGAAGTGGTGCATTCATCTCTTCCCAAATTCTATCTGCTTTCTTTTCCTTTATCTCTTGAGCAAGTCATTCCCCTCCTTAATCATGTTCTTGTGATAGAGTTTCTTATCAGTGGCCTCTCTTCAAAGTCCTTTCCCCTCAAGAATGTCTGTATTTTCCACAAGTCACTTCACTGTGGACCAAAAATATGACTGTCAGCTACAGCTTAGCACTGTTGTTCAGTTGTCCACAAGGTATTTCTCACAAAGCAGGAGAAAGAAAAAATTATAATTTCACTAAAATTGGTTGCTTTTTATTTTCCTTACTGCTCCTCAGGCCCAAAAGAGTTTCAGATGTTTGTCTTGCCATAGCCACAGTATTCAGATTACAACTGTATGCTTGAGTTTCTGATATTTCTAGTCTCTTCATCTGTTTCCTTGTATCACACACTAGCAGATAGAGACTATCAGAGCAAGCAGATAACTCCACCGAAATGCTACTGGAAGTGCTGTCCTGCTCTGCCTCCCAGTACCATTTTGGAGTTGTGGAAAACAGGATACTGTGGGTTTAGCTGGTGGCAATGTTCACACCAAGGCTGAGAACTGTGCAGGTAACACCGCCTCCTGCAATTACACCATGTGTACAGGATGCAAACAGGGTGCTGTACTTGCAGTTTATTTACATGAGTAGCTAACAGATCTGATAGAGACCTATGACCTCCTCCTCTTGCTGAGAACCAGTGTCAGGCATGCAGCTACAGAGTACACAATATTTTAGTATTTTTTCATAGATATAATACCCTTTAGAGTGATACACTAATAATTTTCACCGAACAGTTAAAAGATAAAAATGCCTGAATTCCTACAGAGTAGAATATTTCTATTTTCTACATACTCTCAAAATGTACCACTGTAATCACAAGCACAGTGGTGGATAAAAATCCATGGGAAATACCGCTATATTAACAAGCACTTTATGTAACTTTCTCATTCACCAATGTAATGTAAAATCAATCTGTAGTATGAAAACCAGCTCTTGATTACAGACAGGTATGTGTGGCAGAACCAGCTTTTAAACCATGAAAAATAGGTATCAGAGAAGAAAGGAATGGTATTGTCTAAATCAGTGCTCACAGTATAAAACTGACAGTCAAATGATAACATCTCTAGTTTCATGTTTTTACCGATTCTGTGTGGCAGTCAGGACAACACCTAATCTCTCTGTTCCTCATGCTTTCTTGTGGCAAAGTGTTTTGGGTTCTTTGGGAGAGAAGATGTTGTATAAAGAACACATAAGGATTGACAGGCGTGGGAGCAAGACGATCATCTATATTCAGAATCAGACACAAGGTTTTTCACCCCAGTGAGGGGCATTTGAATATAAATAAATCCAGCTAAACAGCAGAGGAAACATTATAAGTGTTTTGTTGTATGAAGGGATGAAAGAGCACTGGGTACTGACACAATTTTTCCCAAGTACAATTGAGAAGCAGCAGTTCAAAACAAATAAAGAAGTGAATACAGGAATGCCTAAAAATGCAGTTTGTCCATAAAATCTACTTTTTTTTTTGAAAAGCAAAATCAGATTTAATTTTTTTTTTTTAAACAAAGCTCTGTATTTGTCTTTAAAAACCTCTGACAAAGTACGATGTTTACCAGTATTTTACAAAAGGATGATTTAGACGTGATTCAAAGGGGTACCAGTGTCTCAGTTGCACAGAGGAAAACATGCATACCCTGACCACCAACATGTGTCCAAGTCCCATATCCAAAACATTAGGCCTCTCTTTTCCTTCCCTAAAGGAACTTGCCCCGGATTTACCTTCCAAGAAAAATTTACCAGCATTGCCTTGGTGCAAACCCTAATGTACTTCTGCAACATTTGGGATCTATTTACCTTATGCTTTTCCTTCTTTATCAGATTTTATAGTTTTGGTTTTGTCTTTGCTTTTTCCAAGGGAAGTGTACACTTCCAAAAAGAAATCTAAAGAAGTTAAGGACGCTGTCTCTCCCTGAACCTGACACATCATTTTTAGAAACTGCATCTTCAAAATAACAGCAGGCCTTCAACCTTCCCTCAGAAGGAGACCTATTTGGATGGAAATGCTCAGTCTTGACATCAGCACTGTTTTTTCAAAAAAGCTCAGCAATTACACAAAAGGATGCCTCTAATGGGTCTCAGGCCACTTCCTCATTATCCAGTTGGATCTTTAATTGTAACTGTGGTAATGCTTCCCTACTGGCACGTATAAAAATTGCTGTCTGCAATGCAGACTTTGACAGCCTGAAAATGCAAAGGTTGTGTCACTTGCTTTCATTTGCTGATCCCTTGACTGAAAATCTATTGGTGAAGATCATCTCACAAGCAAGTATCGGATAACTCTTCCTGTCAGACAGGCTAGAAAGATTAACAGCCATGAGTGCTGGTCTTGAGCCACAGACAGTCTGTTAAGAGTGACATGGAGAAACGAAAAGGCTAGACAAGCAATGGATTCTGTGATTCTGAAACATATGTTCTCAAATGTGATGGCAAGTGTCTTAAGAGCCTGTAGGGAACCATGACAAAAGGCAGATCCAATGACTGGCAGCATAAGCAGCAGTTCTGTCTCAAATTTCCGATAGAAAAAGAGCCAGTCACCTTTGGGATGGTGTTCTGAAGCTGTTTGGGACAGTTTGAGTCCTCACTGCATTTTTTAAAATATGAACTCTCACTAGAACCTTTTTTAGATAAATAACTTATTGTGAAGAATCAGCAAAGTTTTGTTGGTGTCAGATTGCAAGATAGGGATTAAAGTTGCATTAAGAGGCACTTCTTCATCTCTCTCTGATTTTTCTGCTGCTCAACAGAAAGCTCCAAATTTAAAGTATATCCATGCACTTTTTCTGTCTTGGTTTGAAATGTAAGCAAAACAGTGTAAAAGAGCAAATGTCACAGCAAACACATTTGAAATCCTCAGGCTGGAAGACCTTTTAATTAGAATATACTTCCTAAGGGTCTAACTTTATTTTATTTTTCCCCCACAAAAGAGAGTTATTCCTCTCCCCTCTCCCTCCAAAGAGGAAAAAAAATGCAATTCTATGCTCCCACAGGATGTTGACTGCACTGGGAAAAAGACAAAAGGAAATTAATGTAACTTATACTGTAGGAGAAAATTAATACTAGATTAAAAAAGTAACAAAGGGAAAGTCAAACAATGGTCGGTTTGCACAGGGATGTCAAAGGTAGGAATGAGAATAAGTTCTATTGGTTTTGAAAACTCTTTTTATACTTTGAAAAACAAGGACTGATTAAAGTGGTTTGCAGTTAGGGATGGCAGGAAAGGAAACTGCTGCTTCTGCAGTTTGAAGATTTGTATTTGTCTGTGATTTCCCAGCAGCCGGTAGCCAGATTTCTACAGCTGTGAGAAGGCTAAGATTGTAGTGAAGACTTCCCCTAATTAAAAATCAGCACGTTTTTGCTTAAGTCAGGTAACAGCAAATCTAGCATATAAACTACAAGCTGGAAAAACAGTAATAAAATCCTGCTAACACACACTTTAATCAGCAGCCTCTAACGCAGAGCATTACAGACATAGTACCTCCATTCTCGGCAGAGTTTCTTGAAAGAACAGAAATGGGCAAGAGCATTAATGGGGTGTGAAGAGAATGGTTTTAGTGGACATCTTGGAAAGCCCACTGTAAATATCTGAGACTCAAAGGCTTTTGTTATCTGAATGAATCTAAATGTTATCTCGATTCACACTTAAAATCTTCTGTTCACTTATGCACACCCGCATAAATCTGTTTCCTCTATTCATAGGAACACCAAGGTTTAGCTTGTAAACCTTCTCCATGCGTTGCATGTTCCCTAGATATTGTTTGTGCTGCGTCCATAGAAGACCAAAGTTGGTCAGAAGACCAAAGTTGTAGAAAAACACATTCCTCAGAGAAGTCTGAGCCTCCTTTTGCTTATGTGTCATCATTCTGGACCAACAATGATCGGAGGAGACCTATTTATGGAAAGATTGCACTTGTATTAATTTTTTTTTCTCTCTTAAATATGGATAGATGAGTTCAGAGAACGTCACTGTTCTTGTCTAGTGAGAAACACTCCTGTAATTCTCCATGGCAGCCATCTCTAGCTCCACTGATTTTCTGATTCTCATAACAGGTTTTAAGAATTAACAGACTGCAAATGAATAGCGAAAAAAACCACTTCTCTATAGTTCTTTGAATCGATCTGCAAAGTCTGCAGGGGTGCTGAAAGAGTCTAGACAACAAGCAGATCTATGACCACTGGGTTCAATCAAGCCTAGTTTTCCTTGGACTTGTATCTTGTTACTGACCTGAATTCCAAACAGAACTTGAGTAGTGCTGTTAAATGAACTCAGCTCTTAGAAGGCACAGGAGACTAATCACATACTAAGCAGTAAAAGATTTTCATTGCTGTTTGCATGTAAGAGAGAGAGAATTGACTGTGCAATGGATTCTACTGTATTGCATGTTTCGTAAAGCTTGGGCAAAAAGTCATTTACTAGTGCAGTGGATTCTCTGGGGTCTGACAAGTAGAGAGGCTGGATCCTTGGCCTTCTCAATTGCCTGCTTTCACCAAACTTAAAACATGACAATTTTATGATTCTTGTTGCTCTTGAATGTGCCTCAGCACAGACAATACGCAAAGAACTTATTATGGGGAGACAGAGTTTGTAGAAGGGTTGTTTCTCTAGAAAATACAAAACTGTGAGACAGTTGCTTACAATAAGTAGTGCAGAAGCAACACTCGGACACACCGATCCCAGACTCATGAATGAGGGCAGCTGGGGTCAGCAGAGGGGGAGATGCTGATCTCTTCTCTCTGGTGACCAGCCATGGGGCATAAAGAAACGGAATGAAGATGCATCAGGGGAAGTTTCAGTTGAACATTAGGCAAAAGGTTCTTCAGTGAAAGAGTGAACACTAGAATAAGTCAGAGAGTGGACACTGGAATAGGCCCCTAGAGAAGTGGTCACAGCACCAAGCCTGTCCAAGTTCAAATAGCTCTTGGGCATAGTCATATGGTTGAGTTTTAGGTAGCCCTGTGAGAAACAGAGAGTTGAACTTAATGGTCCATATGGGTCCCTTCTAACTTGAGATATTCTATGATTCTATGATTTTAAGTCTTGACTCACATACCTCTCACAAGAAAACATACCTTAAAAATGGAAGGTGATATAGAAGTGAAGTTCAGTGTAAGAGTTCAGCTTCTTAATGACTGCTGATATAAGATTTTTGAGAGAGACTGGAAATCTTAAAAAAAAAAAAAAAAAAATCAACAATTGNAGTAGTGCAGAAGCAACACTCGGACACACCGATCCCAGACTCATGAATGAGGGCAGCTGGGGTCAGCAGAGGGGGAGATGCTGATCTCTTCTCTCTGGTGACCAGCCATGGGGCATAAAGAAACGGAATGAAGATGCATCAGGGGAAGTTTCAGTTGAACATTAGGCAAAAGGTTCTTCAGTGAAAGAGTGAACACTAGAATAAGTCAGAGAGTGGACACTGGAATAGGCCCCTAGAGAAGTGGTCACAGCACCAAGCCTGTCCAAGTTCAAATAGCTCTTGGGCATAGTCATATGGTTGAGTTTTAGGTAGCCCTGTGAGAAACAGAGAGTTGAACTTAATGGTCCATATGGGTCCCTTCTAACTTGAGATATTCTATGATTCTATGATTTTAAGTCTTGACTCACATACCTCTCACAAGAAAACATACCTTAAAAATGGAAGGTGATATAGAAGTGAAGTTCAGTGTAAGAGTTCAGCTTCTTAATGACTGCTGATATAAGATTTTTGAGAGAGACTGGAAATCTTAAAAAAAAAAAAAAAAAAGTCAGCACTTGATATCCAGAGTATTGAGAAGTACTGTATCTTTTAAGTATTGCAGTTTCCACACACTATAGCAAAGTATTTGAAACCATTTTCACCATGCCTTTATTCCTATAATGAAGCATATCCTGACTGCAGCAGTTTTACCCATACAGAGAAAGCATATAATAAAAAGGAAAGGATATGACTAAACACTGGAAGTAATTAGTCAATACCTAAAGTAGACTTGCAAGGAAAACATCTGGGAAGGGAAAGTCTAAGTACCAGATAAAATGCCTGGAGGCAAAAGTATTTTACTATCACACTGCTTTACTCTTGTCTGCTGGGACACGTTTGTACAAAACCAAGTGACATCTAAATGGCATTACACTGGATTGCTTCTCATATCAGCTTAGTATTCTTGCTTGCTGATATTCTACCAAGTGTTTCGAGTTCATCAGTCCTGTGATTACAAAATCACTGTCGTATAAGTCTTACTTTGTCACCTTAAATGCAGCCGCTTTTCAATGCATGAACTCTGCCTTTTGCTTTGGAGAGTGAACCTGCGTGAAGCTAGAGCTGCAGCGTACAGTAAGTCATATAATTGATAAAGAAATACTTGTCACACCTTTTCAAAGATGGCATGGCTTTTCATTGCTAAAAGCCCAAAGCCAATACATGAAAATGTGTTTAAAATTTTTGGTTTATTTGAAAAATATTAAACAGTCCTGTAGTGGTAACTATCAGATTGTGCAGTGGAAAAAAAAAAACAGGAGTCCCAGCAGAAAGCAGAGCAGATCAACAGGATCCTAAACTAACTCCAACAAGCTTATTCAATTTCAAATGCTGTTGGACAGATTAAAAAAAGAAGCCTTTCAAGAAGAAACACACACACACAGGAAGTATGGAATTGTATCTTTAAACAATAAAGGGAATTGCACAAAGGCAATGTGCAGCTGGAAATTCCTATCCACCTTGCTTCACACTGATCTCCTGTGGAGACAAACAATGCATAAACAATAGTATTGCTGAAGATTCTGTGGATACTGCCGTGGCTATACCAGGAAACATTCTTACACCTATTGTTTCAATCTTCTTGAAAAAATATACAATATCTTCACCTCTCTAATCTCCTCTTTTTGCCTTGCGTTAAAACATAACAGTAGATTCTAAACTAACGCAAATATATGTCTCACTGCACTAAATTTAGAAATAACAATGTTCAATGGCACTGGGTGAGAACATGAGTGATTCCATAAATTCAAGGGAATTTAATGAAAATCTGGGGGAGGAAAATGAATTCCTCAGTATACCTGGATCTAGGCATTTTTGAAACTGTTTTAGTGTAATAAAAAGGAACATCTGGCAGATTGAAGCCATGAAGAGTACTGTGATTAAAGTCGCATTTAGCAGAACTGGAAGGAGCCAGACTTCATTAAGCCATAAACCACTCAAATTGTCATACTGAAACATGCTGCATAATCACATAATAATAATATTATTCATTTTCCAGTTGGAGATTGATGTACTGTAAAAATGCAGAACTGCTGTTGAAGCACTATTTCACAGAATCGCAGAATATGCTGAGTGGAAGGGACCTTTAAGGACCACAGAGCCCAGTTCCCAGCCCCACACAACACCTTCCCCAAGAGTCACACCACGAGCCCAAGAGTATTTTCCAAATGTCTCTTGCACTCCGTCAAGCTTGGTGCTGTGACCATTTCCCTGGGGAGCCAGTTCCAGTGCCCAACCTCCCCTCTGAGTGAAGAATCTTTTCCTGATATCCAACCCAAACCTGCACTGACACAGCTTCAGGCTGTTTCTTCATGTCCTGTCACCACAGAGAAGAGATCAGTGCCTGCCCCTTCTCTTCCCCTCACAAGGAAGTTGTAGCTGCAGTGAGGTCTCCTGTCTCCTCCGGGCTGAACAAAGTGAGCCCAGCCACTCCTCGTACGGCTTCTCCTCAAGGCCCCTCACCATCTTTGGTGCCCTCCTCTAAACGCTCTCTAATAATTTAATGTCTTTTTTGTATTGTGGCACCCAGAACTGCCCGCAGCACTCGAGGTGAGGCCGCCCCAGTGCAGAGAAGAGCAGGACAATCCCCTCCCTTGCCCGGCTGGCAATGCTGTGCCTGATGCCCCCCAGGACACGGGTGGCCCTCCTGGCTGCCAGGGCACTGCTGGCTCATGTTCAGCTTGCGACTGACCAGGACCCTTAGGTCACTTTCTGGAGCACTGCTCTCCAGCCTCTCATTCCCTGTTCTGTCTGTACAGCCAGGGTTGCCCCATCCCAGGTGCAGAATACAGCACTTCCCCTTGTTGGATCTCATATGGTTGGTGCCTGCCCAGTCCTCTCATTTGTCAAGGTCCCTCTGCAGGGCCTCCCTGCCTTGGAGGGAGTCAACTGCTCCTCCCAATTTTGTATCATCTATGAATTTGCTTAGTATCCTGGCCAGTCCTGTGTCCAAGCCATTCATCAAGATGCTGCAGAGCACAGGGATGAGGATGGAGCCCCTGTGGAACCCCCCTAGTGACAGGTCACCAGTCTGATGTCACCCCATTCACTGTAATCCTTTGTGCCTGCCCCCTGAACCAGTTGCTCACCCATCACATGATGTGGTCATTCAGCTGTGACCTGAACATTTTGTCCAGAAGAATCCTGGAGGGCCAGTATTGAAAACTTTACTGAAATCCAAAAAGATTACATCAACTGGCTTCCCTTGATCAGCTGGGTGGGTTACCTTGTCATGAAAGGAAATCAGGTTTGACAAGTAGGACTTTTTCCTCAGGGAGCCGTGCTGGCTGAGACCAGTGACTGTGTTGGTCTTCAGGTGTTTTTCAATACTTCCCAGAATAATCTTCTTGACAACTTTACCAGGCACTCAAGTGAGACTGACATGCCTGTAGTTTCTGGGGTCCTCTTTCTTTCCGTTCTTGGTAATTGGTACAACATTCATCAGGTCCAGTCAGCTGGGACCTCTCTGGATTCCCAAGACCGCTCAAAAATTGAGACAGGTTTTGCCATGACATCATCTGGTTCTTTGAGGAATCCCGTCAGGCCCCAGAGATCTGTAGATGTTCAACTGGAGCAGCAGATCCTGCACAGCTTCAGGGTCAACTGGGAGTTGATCATTCTCACAGTCATGGTCCTCCAGCTCAGGATACTGAGAAGCCCTTGGTTCATTGTCCATGTTGAAGACAGAGGCAAACAATGTGTTAAACACTCTTGCCTTGTCCCTGTGCCTTTCAGCAGATATTTACAATTGCTACTAATTTGGCATTCCACAGTGATCTGGCTCTGTTTTTCTGTGCCTGAACGAATACTCCAGGTTAGAGGAAAGGACTGGACAAGTGTATGCATGAAAATAAAATACCCAGAATGGCTCAGAATTCACAGGAATGCAAAACAAAATGAAACTTCCCAACATTTTCATTAGTTAAGAGCAAAACTGAAAAGGCCATTTTACACAGTGAAAAGGGGAAAATAAGAGCTGGCTTTCACCAACTCTACCCTTTGTTCTTGTTCTATTAGCCTTTATTCAATCTATTGGCACAGCTGATTTGTGGTCATTAGCTTGGAACATCTTCACCAGACTTCTGCCTTTTCACTTCTCCCAGTATGGCTGCAGGAGTGACTTTTATATGAACAGTTACCAAAGTCAGGCTAAAATATGCTGAAAGCTGCTCAGGAAAATCTGGGCCTTTGGAAATTACTTTCTGTTAAGAACTGACTTTATTTCTATAATTCTTTCTCTGTTGCTTCCCATTCTAGTAGTATTTTTTATAGTCTTGGGGTGGAAACCAAGCTTCTCCACCCTTCCTGGGAAATTTTGACTGTATCTTCAGTTAGTTAAGTGCAAGGGAACAAACAGAATAAATTATATATACATTATATATACATACATACATATATATATATATATATATATATATATACACACACACATACAATACATGTATAATGTACAACATGATAATCCAACAAGGACTCCAGGGAACATAAAACATGAACTGCAACTGAACTGCATAAATTTTGCTGTCTCAAGATTGGGAAAACACTAATAAAAGGTTGTTGTTCCTTATTCCACTGTGAGATTGCAGGAACAAAGGCACTATTTCTGGAAAAAATACACACAAAAATTTGAGGAAAGAGGGGGAATAGGAAAAACAGAATTCCAGACTAAGTCTTGGCTTTTTTTTTTTTTGTGACTGTAATGGTGCCATTTTGTTAACTTCAAAATGGAATTAGCTCCATAATAGCAATACCACAAATTCAGTCATCGCCCTCTGATTCCTCAAACCTCATCTCTGTCAGGAATGAAAGGACAGTGCCTGTGCTGTCCGAAGAGTCATTCTTCTGCTGCTAGGAACTGCAGTAGTTTTGCAACACTGACACTTATTCCCTTACATTAGAGCTCAGCACTGAGATCGCCAGCTAATTTCCAAATCTACTCAGTATATGATTCAAGGCCACTAGTTCTTTCCTTGAAAGGATTGCAACAGTTAGACCTTTCACAGACTTCCATAACTTTCTAGCAGATCTGTCACTAGGAGCAGAAATCCTCTCATCTGAGCTAGAGACCTGTGAGCTCATGCTGGATTCTGGCTGAACTGTGCTGAATATGAAATGGACTCACAAAATAGTGCAAGATCTTGGCAACAGGAATGGTGATTGAGAATAGTTAAATCTGAGAACATACACAAACACAAGGAGCATACTGGCTGCCCTGGTTACAGCTGGGGTAGAATTTATTTATCCTCAGTAGATGTTACAGCTTTGTGTTTTGGATTCATAATGAGAATGATGTTGATAACACACCAGTGTTTTGCGTTTTGCTAAATAGTGTTTATCCTTAATTGAGGACTCTTTTTTCCCTTGTCTCATGCTCTGCCAGTGAGGAGGTATGCAAAAACCCCAACAAACTGGGAGGGAGCATAGCTGGACAGGTGACCCGAATGGGGCAAAGGGATATTCCACACCACATAAAGCCGTGCCCAGTACATAAACTGGGGGGAGTCACCCAAAACGTCGGCCAGTCTGAGTTCAGAAGGGGGGGTCTGGCATTTGTCAGTGAGCAGTGAGAAATTGCATTGTGCATCACTCGTTTTTTTATCTTTTCACTATTATTATTATCACTATTCACCATTATTATTGCATTTTACTTTATTTTCAGTTGTTAAACTGTTCTTAGNATATATATATATATATAGTGTATGATATATACTATATTCAATATAAATACTGAAACAAACAAGCCTGGCTGGCTTCTGGCTGTCTTTATCACGCCCAAAACAAAGAAATCTCAACAAAAGGTTTAAAGGACCCATCAGTGACATGTAGTAGAAAGTGTATTTTACAATAAAACCATTTTCATTTGACATACCATCACAACTACTTGCATAAATGCTGGATATTTACAGTATCCTGTGTTACTTCACAAGTACAAAATAAAATAGAAAAAATAGTTTCACTTAAGCTTACAAGAATTGTTCATCCACGACTAACAATTTCCCATTTCCTATAAAGAGGATTAAGATACTTTGCATATAGTGCAGACATTGGTATGGATCTAAACCAAAGATTTTCTCAACGTAACACATTCCAGTATAGCACCGTGAAGGGGTGCAGATCAGCAGTAAAAGAAGAGCAGATTCAGTTGGCTTAAACTTATTTGGCCTGGGTGTGAAACACCTATCCAAGGAAGCAGAGGGAAAAAATTGGAAGAAAAAGATGAATTTCAGTGTTAAGTGAACATACAGCAGTGAAGGATCACTAGAAACATCTCTAGAATTTTTGGAAACACGGGAGTGTGGTTATGACGTTGCGATTAGTTCAGCAGAAAAGCTTGGGAGCAATATAGTAAGGATCTAATAAAAAAACTTAAAATTTGTACATCTAACTGAGGATGGCAAGGTTAAATTAGTTCTCTATTCTTCCTACATTTAATTGAAACAGATACAGGTGGAAGAAAGATAAGTACACATGAAGTAATAAGAGAAACATAGATGAAGATATGCTGACAGCCAGAGGTAGGTCTGCCAAGAGTGGCAAGGGAGCCAAAGGGAATGAGGGAAAACTTGCAGAATTGTGGCTGTTGTGGAAAATTTAAGGTGGCAGAGAGCCCTGCCTCATCTCTTCTTCCTTATAAGTCCATTCCTGGGTACTAAGAAGCTACACTGTGTGGAGATGCCCAAACAAGTCGTTAAATACGTTATACAACTATCAGCAGAAGTATGGATATTTTGCAAGAAAAAAACATTGGTCTGAAAACTTTACATTATGAAAAAGCAACCTAGGTAAAGAAAAGGCACACAGAAAAGAAATAACTTGCTGAAGGTTACACAAAGACCTCTAGTCTTCCAATCGTACCCACTGACAAAATGGACTTTATGGTCCTGATCCTGCGTAGCATACTGGAATACTGGTGGTCTCAGTAAATCATAAAAAGAAGTTCAGTTTTTTCACAGAGGATGGCACATCTGTCTCTCTAAATAATTCCCAGCCTCTCCAGCTTTCCCTTACACAGGAACAACTGACCATGTACTCTTTCGCAGGACCAGAGCAGCAGGAGACTGAATCAGAATGAAGTGGAGCAGTTCATACTGCTATACCAAACCTTGAAATTTATTCCATGGAGAAAGGGAATTAGGTGTGGAATGCGTGAGAATTAATTCCACATGAGAAACTGAAAAATTAAGGCATGCTTTCCCAGTATGAACAGTTCAGTTATTCTTAATTAGCAACATAAAATGCTATCAACTTTTAATCCCTAATGTAGACAAAGGTATTCTTACTCAGCTATTAACTATTAACTTGAAGGACAGATTTATTAAGCTCTGGAAATGCTGGATGACAGAAATGGTATCTGCCCAGACCTGGAAAAAACACCCTCAGCTGGATGTAGCAATTGAAAACTCTCTATGGCTGTAATTCCTCTTTGCTTCTAACTATGAAATCTGCTGTTGCACTTTAAACACAAAAAGATCCTAATTACATGTCATAGAGAGACAAAACATCTAAAATTATAAGAGCAGTAGGCATCAGAATCTTAGCAATTCAGAAACTTAACAATTCCAAAAATGCGTAGCATATTTGCAAAGTGGTAAAACACAAAACATAACTTAGAAAAAAAAAATCACGATACTGAGCAAAAACCAAAACCCTTGCTTCTTTATTTCACTAGTTAACAGAATTTTTGTGGTAACATATAACAAAGCAAATTCTGAAGAGGAGTGGAAATAATCAAAGCCACTTGATTATTTCTTACAGAAGAAAAAGAATTATTAACTGGGAGTATGCCATAGGAAATTGATTAATTATACTTTATTGTGAGTCTAACCAGATGTTACACACCAGCCAATTAACCAGACAATGACTTAATGGCTTTACTCAGCTGTAATTATAGAACAGAGATTAACAAAACTGCAAGGTCCTGCCTTAAATTAGTTCCACATGCCATTAAAGCAAGCAGCTTTTGAGCAAACTGCAGTCTTATAGATTGGTATATTATTTGTAATTACTGCTAATTGCTATGAGAAATTATCGCAATATCTCTGGAACACATCAGTTGCTGACACTGCTTAAATATGGCAACTTCATGGCTAACAAGTGTACCTGTTACTGATGTATCATTACTTGTAAGTGACTGACAACTGTTCTATCTTTATAATTGGAAATACAGTGGGCACTTTATCTCGTATAAGGATAGGTCTGTATTTTCATTCATAATACACCAGTTTATGCGTGCAAAGGTATCCAAAGTAGCAGTTAATCCTCAAACAGTCTCAATTGGATCAGGAGATTATTCATGTAATCAAGTACAATACAAGCACTCATTATTAGGCACTTATGCAGCTGGAATAGCTGAAAGCCTGTGACCAACACATGGGATGCATGATAACCTGCTTGTGAAGGAAGGTTCTCCTTTACACACCACCTAGAACAAGGCAAGACAATAAACATCTCACTTCCAGTGACAAACACATTTAAACTGCCCATGCTGTAGTACATATGTGACATGCAGATACCCAACACATGCTGACGTTGAAAGAAGAGCATGTTTTCTCTATGCCAACTTCAGGGAATAAACCATCAGAGAAGAGAGACACTTTCAGTCTCTAGGAATGATGATGAAATCCCTGCTTGTGCCATGTCCACTGCAGTAGATAGATGTACAGCCTCACAGGCTATAGCAGCAGGTGGGGGATGCACTGTACCATGGAGACAAGAGCTGGAGAGAGAAAAAATTCCAGTTAAAAAAAAATCTTATCAATTATTCAAAACTCAAGCATGGACCTGACAGAGAACTTGTATCACTCATATTGATTAGATACATGACAGTGGTTCTGAAGTTTTTTGAACACGCACGGTGCTGGTACAAATCCTGATCATTACAGCCAGTGTGAGATGGGTAGGAAGCATTCCCATAAGTTACCAGATGTTAACCTTGACCAGTGTTAACCTTGGCATCAACAACACTGCCCAGTGAGATCTCCAGAAATCTGGAGTTCTGGCACCATTCTCATGCGTGTGAATGGACATCACGTACAAAAGAAAGCAAAGAACTAAGAGGAATGGAGCAAGGTGTTTGAGTGACTAGCCATTTCAATAACAACAACCATGGGCTAATGCATTTTTTAAAATGAAAAATATAAAATCTAAGGACATCAGGAGACAGACTTCACTTTGTGAATCCAGTGCCAGACTTTTACTCATTGAGAAACAGTTGGAACTGCTGTCAGCAACCATGCTAGCAGGAATTCACACCCTGACCTGTTGTGGAAACATAATTCCTGTGACAGCAGACATGTGGCAAGCTGGTGAGCACTCGAATACAGTGGCTCTTTGTGACAGAAGCTTACAGGGACCCCAAGAAATAACCCAAGACCATTCATGTGACACCATGGCAAGATCACCCATAGCTATGTCATTCCTGACAAGTTTGTTTAACCTCCTCTTGCAGACCACCCAGAAGCTGCATTCACAGCAATCTGTTCCCATGCCTCCCTCTCCTACAGTTCAGACGCACATGGGCATGCTGCCCATGGATGGAACATGTACCACTGGCACTACCAACAGGAGGAAGCTGATCTGTCTGTAGGGGCATTTTGCATATTTGCATACCATGCTTCTTGACAGTACCTTCTCTGCCAGGCTAAGCAACCTGCCAATAGAATGCCCTATTTGCAGTTAGATTAAATAGGTCCCAGGTCTCTCTCATCAAATTCCTCTCTATTTTTCTCCTTCTAGGCCACATCTCTCTTGGAGTATGGTGTCTAAAACAGGGTCACAGTTTTACAACGGGATAGGGTAGAAGGCTGACTTCACATGGGTTGTTTTCAAATCACATTCTTACTCAGAAGTGCATTAAACTGATGGTTAATTATAACTAAAAGCACATTTGTTATTTATAAATGCTACAGTTACTTCTTTGTGAGCACCATGAAGGGTCTTATCACAACTGACATCTGGGGTTTACCTTCTCTGCCTACTACTGGGATGGGACAGTTTTAATTTCTGTCCAGGATTCTGTCTGATATTCCTTAGAACAGGAGAATGGATTCGAGAATTTCTCTGTGCATGGGATCAAGGGCCTAAAAGATACTTGTTAGCTTATTAAGTCCCTGTCCCCCCCACAATACACCACTGTCAAATATACTCAGTGTAATTAGCTCCCTAAGGATTTCATCATCTCTCACTCCTTTGGAAGAAGACTGAAGTGGAAGTTCAGGGTCTATCGTCTTCTCTGCTCTCTCTGGCAAGTGGCTCATATACATACATGATTCTTCCAGTACTATCTTATACCCCAAATCACTCTCCTATCACTATGAACCTAACTGATTTGACACAGTTTTGAAAAGTACTAGTATGTCTCTGCCACATTTTTGCCAGAGAAACTGAAATAACTGAGAAGCCTTTCACACCATGACAGCCCAGGGAAGCCCTTCCTCCTGCAATAAGCTCCCTGTCAGGAGTGCTGCTTCAGAAACCAAGACAGTAAAAGCCCCTTCTTCCTCAAATACCAAAGCTGACTCCGACAACATTTTCAAAATTCCCAGAACAACCAAGACTGCAAGCTCAAGTTTACCACTGCATGCTATTGCCAGGGGAAGCCTGAGATCTGTTTATTTAATCACTTAAAGAAAAAAAGGACACCATGGAACCTTTAATTCAGAATTTTGATTGCAAGAGCTGATTTGAAATTTAGACAACCACAAACAATCCAAATAAACCTACTTTCTTCAGCCCTATATACGTCTAGTTCCTTCTGTTTTGGAATGCCAAACAAGCAGCTTAACCAAACAACGTTATGTTTCATAACTCCCAAGCTGGAGGCTCCTGACCTTTCAAGGGATAGAAATCAGAAGACTATTCTCGTAGATATGCATACTGAAATAACAACAAAGACATATTTTTAAGTGAGGAGGTTTTACGTGTATGTAGGCAATCACAATTACGTAACTTGCATATTTGTTTTACCTTTGAAACAAAGACAGTTACGAAGTTACTGACCCTGCTTGAAGGATCATGAAACATAAATTAATAAATCTCTTAAAAATTTTAAACATGTTTTTATCATGGCCTTCAGGTAAAGTTCAACCATTACCGGAAAACAATTCTTTTCAGGCCTTTTGAATAAATTTGGGAAGACAAAAAATTAGCTCTGTACGTAAGAAAAGTGCATCAACATTTTGACAGCATATAAATCTCATTTATTTAATTCCCATTAAATCAGAACACTTCTGTACTAAAGTCCTGGTGTGATGCACTGCCTTAAACCCTTCCTTTATTAAGATAAACCTAAGACTTTTCAGATGTTTTGCCAGTAATTACAAAGATACAGAGGATATCAGTTCAAGCAATGGACAGCATTAGTGGCCACTGAAAGCACCCTCGATTACAGTTTCTAACCACCCAAGCTGCCTAAACCAAGCACGCTGGCAAGAAAAACTATCTGAAAAAAAAAAAATAAGCCTCGTGAAGGAGGACTGCAAAACTGGAGGTAGCAACACCACATACCGTGCCACGGAGAATGATAGGAACAATATAACACAGACAGCAGCCACTGATCCTAATCCAACAGCAGTCACGTATTGTAGAGAGGGTGATAAACCTGAAAGAAAGTATCAAACAATTCAAACAAACCAACCAACCAGTGTAGCGCCAGTCTGGTGACTGAACAACTAAGTCTGCTCATAGCTGAAGTATGGAAACAGAACCCAGATGCTGGACTTACGGCTCAGATAATGAGAGTAATGGAGCTGATTATCTAGTAGCTACCATCCAGTTCAGGAAGAAAGATTAATTAGAGTATTTTAAAAATTATTATTACGATCAGTTTTGGTAAAAGATATACCTGTCCTTATAACACTGTAAGACCAGCTTCCATAACCAAATTACACATCTCTAGGGAAGATGTCAGGCCTCCCTAAAAATTACAGAATTGTCTTCCCCCCATATTGTACAGTGTATTTCATGAAAAACCTTAAAACTTCATTTTGCTTATTTGTGGAAGAAGAAAGTGTGCTTTTAATACAGTTTTCTACCATTTTTATTGACAATGATCTATCACACAATGTCTAGCTAGATGGCACCTGAAACAGGGCCATTTGGTTTAGATTTAATTTACAGATTTGCCCTCCACACAAGTTGAATTAAGAAATATTTCTCAAAGGATTCAGCAAGCCAAAAATACTCTCAGCCTCTCCAGCTGCAGAAGTACATTAGAGCAAAGGACACTTTGGCTATAAGTCCATTCAATATAAAGGCAAATGGATTTACAACAAAAAGCGAAAGGCCTGACCTGTCCTGCTCCCATCTTCCTATGCTCATTCTTTTAACCCCAAAACCAAAATCCACGTATTTGTAAGACAGCCTTTAATGATGTGCTACATGTTGATAATCAAATTCAGAAAAGGACAGTTTTCTGTCTTTCCAGAGTTATTCTACTCTTCTACTATTCTACTATTCTATTGCCTACCCAGTCCTAGCAATGGAACTCTCAAGCCTGAGGAATCCTTGATCTTAGCAGAGTCTCCACAACAAAGAACTGCCTACATTATATTCTAACTGTGGTGGTAAATGAACTAGGTCATAAGAGTAATTAAAGAAAGAGTAACTAAAGAAAACCTAGAAATAAACGCAGAGTTGTCACCAGAAGATCAGTTATAGTGATAATCGTACATGGAGAAGATGCACCTCAAGCACTCCATGCACCACATGATTTGATATCATTCCAAAGTAGTGTCTCACTTTCCAGCGTTACTGCCTTTCCCAACTCAAATTTGTGGGACTTTCAACTCAAAAGCAGATTTTAGGGCTCGTAGGAGACTCTGGTTGTGCTACTTTCTTTGTCAGGAGAGGCAGATGTTTGCTTTTGCTGAGACCTGAGGTGGGTGAAGAGTAGTTTCNACTAAGAAGCTACACTGTGTGGAGATGCCCAAACAAGTCGTTAAATACGTTATACAACTATCAGCAGAAGTATGGATATTTTGCAAGAAAAAAACATTGGTCTGAAAACTTTACATTATGAAAAAGCAACCTAGGTAAAGAAAAGGCACACAGAAAAGAAATAACTTGCTGAAGGTTACACAAAGACCTCTAGTCTTCCAATCGTACCCACTGACAAAATGGACTTTATGGTCCTGATCCTGCGTAGCATACTGGAATACTGGTGGTCTCAGTAAATCATAAAAAGAAGTTCAGTTTTTTCACAGAGGATGGCACATCTGTCTCTCTAAATAATTCCCAGCCTCTCCAGCTTTCCCTTACACAGGAACAACTGACCATGTACTCTTTCGCAGGACCAGAGCAGCAGGAGACTGAATCAGAATGAAGTGGAGCAGTTCATACTGCTATACCAAACCTTGAAATTTATTCCATGGAGAAAGGGAATTAGGTGTGGAATGCGTGAGAATTAATTCCACATGAGAAACTGAAAAATTAAGGCATGCTTTCCCAGTATGAACAGTTCAGTTATTCTTAATTAGCAACATAAAATGCTATCAACTTTTAATCCCTAATGTAGACAAAGGTATTCTTACTCAGCTATTAACTATTAACTTGAAGGACAGATTTATTAAGCTCTGGAAATGCTGGATGACAGAAATGGTATCTGCCCAGACCTGGAAAAAACACCCTCAGCTGGATGTAGCAATTGAAAACTCTCTATGGCTGTAATTCCTCTTTGCTTCTAACTATGAAATCTGCTGTTGCACTTTAAACACAAAAAGATCCTAATTACATGTCATAGAGAGACAAAACATCTAAAATTATAAGAGCAGTAGGCATCAGAATCTTAGCAATTCAGAAACTTAACAATTCCAAAAATGCGTAGCATATTTGCAAAGTGGTAAAACACAAAACATAACTTAGAAAAAAAAAATCACGATACTGAGCAAAAACCAAAACCCTTGCTTCTTTATTTCACTAGTTAACAGAATTTTTGTGGTAACATATAACAAAGCAAATTCTGAAGAGGAGTGGAAATAATCAAAGCCACTTGATTATTTCTTACAGAAGAAAAAGAATTATTAACTGGGAGTATGCCATAGGAAATTGATTAATTATACTTTATTGTGAGTCTAACCAGATGTTACACACCAGCCAATTAACCAGACAATGACTTAATGGCTTTACTCAGCTGTAATTATAGAACAGAGATTAACAAAACTGCAAGGTCCTGCCTTAAATTAGTTCCACATGCCATTAAAGCAAGCAGCTTTTGAGCAAACTGCAGTCTTATAGATTGGTATATTATTTGTAATTACTGCTAATTGCTATGAGAAATTATCGCAATATCTCTGGAACACATCAGTTGCTGACACTGCTTAAATATGGCAACTTCATGGCTAACAAGTGTACCTGTTACTGATGTATCATTACTTGTAAGTGACTGACAACTGTTCTATCTTTATAATTGGAAATACAGTGGGCACTTTATCTCGTATAAGGATAGGTCTGTATTTTCATTCATAATACACCAGTTTATGCGTGCAAAGGTATCCAAAGTAGCAGTTAATCCTCAAACAGTCTCAATTGGATCAGGAGATTATTCATGTAATCAAGTACAATACAAGCACTCATTATTAGGCACTTATGCAGCTGGAATAGCTGAAAGCCTGTGACCAACACATGGGATGCATGATAACCTGCTTGTGAAGGAAGGTTCTCCTTTACACACCACCTAGAACAAGGCAAGACAATAAACATCTCACTTCCAGTGACAAACACATTTAAACTGCCCATGCTGTAGTACATATGTGACATGCAGATACCCAACACATGCTGACGTTGAAAGAAGAGCATGTTTTCTCTATGCCAACTTCAGGGAATAAACCATCAGAGAAGAGAGACACTTTCAGTCTCTAGGAATGATGATGAAATCCCTGCTTGTGCCATGTCCACTGCAGTAGATAGATGTACAGCCTCACAGGCTATAGCAGCAGGTGGGGGATGCACTGTACCATGGAGACAAGAGCTGGAGAGAGAAAAAATTCCAGTTAAAAAAAAATCTTATCAATTATTCAAAACTCAAGCATGGACCTGACAGAGAACTTGTATCACTCATATTGATTAGATACATGACAGTGGTTCTGAAGTTTTTTGAACACGCACGGTGCTGGTACAAATCCTGATCATTACAGCCAGTGTGAGATGGGTAGGAAGCATTCCCATAAGTTACCAGATGTTAACCTTGACCAGTGTTAACCTTGGCATCAACAACACTGCCCAGTGAGATCTCCAGAAATCTGGAGTTCTGGCACCATTCTCATGCGTGTGAATGGACATCACGTACAAAAGAAAGCAAAGAACTAAGAGGAATGGAGCAAGGTGTTTGAGTGACTAGCCATTTCAATAACAACAACCATGGGCTAATGCATTTTTTAAAATGAAAAATATAAAATCTAAGGACATCAGGAGACAGACTTCACTTTGTGAATCCAGTGCCAGACTTTTACTCATTGAGAAACAGTTGGAACTGCTGTCAGCAACCATGCTAGCAGGAATTCACACCCTGACCTGTTGTGGAAACATAATTCCTGTGACAGCAGACATGTGGCAAGCTGGTGAGCACTCGAATACAGTGGCTCTTTGTGACAGAAGCTTACAGGGACCCCAAGAAATAACCCAAGACCATTCATGTGACACCATGGCAAGATCACCCATAGCTATGTCATTCCTGACAAGTTTGTTTAACCTCCTCTTGCAGACCACCCAGAAGCTGCATTCACAGCAATCTGTTCCCATGCCTCCCTCTCCTACAGTTCAGACGCACATGGGCATGCTGCCCATGGATGGAACATGTACCACTGGCACTACCAACAGGAGGAAGCTGATCTGTCTGTAGGGGCATTTTGCATATTTGCATACCATGCTTCTTGACAGTACCTTCTCTGCCAGGCTAAGCAACCTGCCAATAGAATGCCCTATTTGCAGTTAGATTAAATAGGTCCCAGGTCTCTCTCATCAAATTCCTCTCTATTTTTCTCCTTCTAGGCCACATCTCTCTTGGAGTATGGTGTCTAAAACAGGGTCACAGTTTTACAACGGGATAGGGTAGAAGGCTGACTTCACATGGGTTGTTTTCAAATCACATTCTTACTCAGAAGTGCATTAAACTGATGGTTAATTATAACTAAAAGCACATTTGTTATTTATAAATGCTACAGTTACTTCTTTGTGAGCACCATGAAGGGTCTTATCACAACTGACATCTGGGGTTTACCTTCTCTGCCTACTACTGGGATGGGACAGTTTTAATTTCTGTCCAGGATTCTGTCTGATATTCCTTAGAACAGGAGAATGGATTCGAGAATTTCTCTGTGCATGGGATCAAGGGCCTAAAAGATACTTGTTAGCTTATTAAGTCCCTGTCCCCCCCACAATACACCACTGTCAAATATACTCAGTGTAATTAGCTCCCTAAGGATTTCATCATCTCTCACTCCTTTGGAAGAAGACTGAAGTGGAAGTTCAGGGTCTATCGTCTTCTCTGCTCTCTCTGGCAAGTGGCTCATATACATACATGATTCTTCCAGTACTATCTTATACCCCAAATCACTCTCCTATCACTATGAACCTAACTGATTTGACACAGTTTTGAAAAGTACTAGTATGTCTCTGCCACATTTTTGCCAGAGAAACTGAAATAACTGAGAAGCCTTTCACACCATGACAGCCCAGGGAAGCCCTTCCTCCTGCAATAAGCTCCCTGTCAGGAGTGCTGCTTCAGAAACCAAGACAGTAAAAGCCCCTTCTTCCTCAAATACCAAAGCTGACTCCGACAACATTTTCAAAATTCCCAGAACAACCAAGACTGCAAGCTCAAGTTTACCACTGCATGCTATTGCCAGGGGAAGCCTGAGATCTGTTTATTTAATCACTTAAAGAAAAAAAGGACACCATGGAACCTTTAATTCAGAATTTTGATTGCAAGAGCTGATTTGAAATTTAGACAACCACAAACAATCCAAATAAACCTACTTTCTTCAGCCCTATATACGTCTAGTTCCTTCTGTTTTGGAATGCCAAACAAGCAGCTTAACCAAACAACGTTATGTTTCATAACTCCCAAGCTGGAGGCTCCTGACCTTTCAAGGGATAGAAATCAGAAGACTATTCTCGTAGATATGCATACTGAAATAACAACAAAGACATATTTTTAAGTGAGGAGGTTTTACGTGTATGTAGGCAATCACAATTACGTAACTTGCATATTTGTTTTACCTTTGAAACAAAGACAGTTACGAAGTTACTGACCCTGCTTGAAGGATCATGAAACATAAATTAATAAATCTCTTAAAAATTTTAAACATGTTTTTATCATGGCCTTCAGGTAAAGTTCAACCATTACCGGAAAACAATTCTTTTCAGGCCTTTTGAATAAATTTGGGAAGACAAAAAATTAGCTCTGTACGTAAGAAAAGTGCATCAACATTTTGACAGCATATAAATCTCATTTATTTAATTCCCATTAAATCAGAACACTTCTGTACTAAAGTCCTGGTGTGATGCACTGCCTTAAACCCTTCCTTTATTAAGATAAACCTAAGACTTTTCAGATGTTTTGCCAGTAATTACAAAGATACAGAGGATATCAGTTCAAGCAATGGACAGCATTAGTGGCCACTGAAAGCACCCTCGATTACAGTTTCTAACCACCCAAGCTGCCTAAACCAAGCACGCTGGCAAGAAAAACTATCTGAAAAAAAAAAAATAAGCCTCGTGAAGGAGGACTGCAAAACTGGAGGTAGCAACACCACATACCGTGCCACGGAGAATGATAGGAACAATATAACACAGACAGCAGCCACTGATCCTAATCCAACAGCAGTCACGTATTGTAGAGAGGGTGATAAACCTGAAAGAAAGTATCAAACAATTCAAACAAACCAACCAACCAGTGTAGCGCCAGTCTGGTGACTGAACAACTAAGTCTGCTCATAGCTGAAGTATGGAAACAGAACCCAGATGCTGGACTTACGGCTCAGATAATGAGAGTAATGGAGCTGATTATCTAGTAGCTACCATCCAGTTCAGGAAGAAAGATTAATTAGAGTATTTTAAAAATTATTATTACGATCAGTTTTGGTAAAAGATATACCTGTCCTTATAACACTGTAAGACCAGCTTCCATAACCAAATTACACATCTCTAGGGAAGATGTCAGGCCTCCCTAAAAATTACAGAATTGTCTTCCCCCCATATTGTACAGTGTATTTCATGAAAAACCTTAAAACTTCATTTTGCTTATTTGTGGAAGAAGAAAGTGTGCTTTTAATACAGTTTTCTACCATTTTTATTGACAATGATCTATCACACAATGTCTAGCTAGATGGCACCTGAAACAGGGCCATTTGGTTTAGATTTAATTTACAGATTTGCCCTCCACACAAGTTGAATTAAGAAATATTTCTCAAAGGATTCAGCAAGCCAAAAATACTCTCAGCCTCTCCAGCTGCAGAAGTACATTAGAGCAAAGGACACTTTGGCTATAAGTCCATTCAATATAAAGGCAAATGGATTTACAACAAAAAGCGAAAGGCCTGACCTGTCCTGCTCCCATCTTCCTATGCTCATTCTTTTAACCCCAAAACCAAAATCCACGTATTTGTAAGACAGCCTTTAATGATGTGCTACATGTTGATAATCAAATTCAGAAAAGGACAGTTTTCTGTCTTTCCAGAGTTATTCTACTCTTCTACTATTCTACTATTCTATTGCCTACCCAGTCCTAGCAATGGAACTCTCAAGCCTGAGGAATCCTTGATCTTAGCAGAGTCTCCACAACAAAGAACTGCCTACATTATATTCTAACTGTGGTGGTAAATGAACTAGGTCATAAGAGTAATTAAAGAAAGAGTAACTAAAGAAAACCTAGAAATAAACGCAGAGTTGTCACCAGAAGATCAGTTATAGTGATAATCGTACATGGAGAAGATGCACCTCAAGCACTCCATGCACCACATGATTTGATATCATTCCAAAGTAGTGTCTCACTTTCCAGCGTTACTGCCTTTCCCAACTCAAATTTGTGGGACTTTCAACTCAAAAGCAGATTTTAGGGCTCGTAGGAGACTCTGGTTGTGCTACTTTCTTTGTCAGGAGAGGCAGATGTTTGCTTTTGCTGAGACCTGAGGTGGGTGAAGAGTAGTTTCAGCTATGGTGGAAAGCAGGGAAACGTTTTCTAGTAGATTCCAAACTCCTCTGAGGTAACCTCATTAACTGGAAACATTTTAAAGTCAAAAAGTAAATCAAAATAAAACCCCACTGAGAAATTTACTGTGTTTTAAAATTATGCCACTCTCTACTTAAGAAACTGTACTTATCAATATACAAATTAGCCATCTTTTTCATTTTTGCACAGTATCTTCTATTTTTTTTTAAGACCATAAAAAGATGCAATTCTCCAAAGACCATCTGAACATTTTAAAATAAAAAATGTGGCCTCTAAAAGCTAGAAAATGTTGCAGGGAGGTTGTGCTGCTGGTTTGCTTTTTTTTTATTTTTAAGTCATTGTTGTTGTTCTTTGACTGATTTTTTAATCTTTAAGCCAATATAGAACTACCTTAAAATACACTTCCAAAATTTCACATTTTCTGTGTTTCAAATCCTTTGTGCACAAAAACTGCTGTAAAGATTTAGATGTCATGCACAGAAATAGCAACATTGAAAACTAGGGTAAAACAAGAGAATCCATTTTGGAATGGATTGCTGAATCCACTGCAATGGAATAGTGAAGAGCAAGGGAAATTTTCTGTCTCTAATCTTTTCAATCCTTGAAGTCAACAGATCATGAATAGCAAAAGAAGAAATAGCCAAAGTAATGATTAGTTTATGCTGCCAAGCAAAGCCATGACAATTTTCAAAACAATTTTTTTATTAAAGGGAAAATTGACTTACTTTTAATTTGTGCCCAAACAGCACAGGACTGTGTTCTTACCTAAAAACAAAAACATGAAAATCACTGTTTCTCATGAGAAAAATTTATCTTTACCAACATCTTCTGAAAGATCAGCCATCGACAAAAATTACCATTGGGAATGGAGTTTGTTATTGCCTTGGTAGCAGCCTCTATTTTGTCTTAAAAGATTATAATTCATAAAAATAAGATTAGACATAGAGCTTTGATGAAAGGCTGGCTCTAATGTCAGCTCATTAGTCTTCCTTTCTTTTTACAACCTAGGCATGTCAGTAATATGAAAGGATCTTTGAAGTTGCTTCGATAAGAATTCAGAATTTATGAAATGCCAAGATAAGGCTGAATATGCTGTGTTAACTCTTCTGCACGCAGAATATGTATGTTAAAATAGAGTGTCTGATGGCATGTTTTACAAATACTAGATGCAGCATTTTCTTCTGTTATGATAACATGCTTGGTAATTTTTAATAACTTTTATAGAATACTTACAGTTAAAGAAATACTTATAATGGGTCTGCTTTTGCAGACTTGTTAAGCAAGTTTGATTTTTTTACAGTAAGCTTTGGTCTCTGTAGAGCATTTCCCCCCAGCTCTTCATAGTCATAAATACACAGAAAGTTCTAGTCTAGTTTCTGTTGTCTATTGTGTACTTACTGTGAAGTGTATTTTTGTAGTGCTTCCTGCTAAATGGCTTTCACAGACTTTCACATAATACATACACAATACATGTATTTTTCATGTTGTAGCAAAGTGTGTATTATGTTGCTCTGAATAACAGTACGTTTGAGAAAGAAGGCTACGTTTTGAAGCATTTGGATAAAAGGATGAAGGCACATTTGTGTGCTTAATCCCACTTCTGTGTGTCTGCATGCTGAATTGTGGAATCTCAGTGATTCTTAAACCCGTTATTTACAAGGAATTTTCTGGTTAATTAAAAAGACAAAAGACTGACAAAGAAAATCTTCTTAGCAGAGGAAACATAAAGAAAAAGGTGTGGGTTTAGAAACCCAATCAGATGCCAGATTCTGGGGGCACTGGAGTGAGTGCCATCATTCTGAAATAGCTACCTTCATGACATACTCTAGTGTGCAGAAAATCAGATATCTCCTGCCTATCTGGGAAGTTACAAAGGCCCCATGAATCTCAGAGAAACAAAATATAAACAGAAAGTAAAAACCTCACAGCAGACACCCTTTTCAAGACCTCCAGATATGTACAATGGAAAGATGAACATGATAATATGTCAGGGATATTCAGTAATAATTGTAATAGAAATGACAACCAAGCCATCATTTTCCAGCATGATGATACAAATTGTACCATTTTGAGTAAGAAAGGGGTCTGGAGACAGAAGAGACCCTTACGGATGCCAGAATATAAAAGGGAATAATGAGAACAGTAGTTAGGAGCCTATTACATCTATTTCTAATTTGTCTATATTCTAATGGAAATGTGTTAACAAGTAAAAGACACTTCAGAAATGCTGATTTCACAGGTATTAAGAACTGAGAGCCAAGGAATTTTTTTAAAAAGAAAACTGAGCTCTTGAATTCAAATTCAGGTACCTAAGTAATCAAATTTTTAGAAAGTCTCAAAATCCAACAACCCTCAATTCATAATTCTGATTTTTTTTTTTTTTAGCCTTCTAATACCAGCAATTGCACAAAATAAAAGGGCATGACAACTGCAGACAAATCAATACTTTTGAACCAGCAGTCCAAGTTCCATTTGAAAGAAGCAGAGTGGCGAACCAAAGCAGTTTGGTACTCGCAATCCCAATAATGATTCATAACTGTTGCATGTAACTTCGTGTACTTCATCAACCAACAAAACCCACACAGGAAAGTGTACACTAAGGAGCTGAGGCATTTTAAAAGGAAGCAAGAGTGACCTCTACAAATAATTGTAATAGTAATCCATTAAATCAGTGGCCTAGAAAATACGTCTGCAAAAGTCAGCGGCGAAATATCAGGAAATAATCCATAAGAAAGAGAAAGAATAATGTAAGTTAGAAGCAGCTTAATAAACAGCTGGCAAAGATGTGTAAGAATCTACTTTGTTCTGCGCAGCAAAAACCTCCACAAAATAAAAGAAGTTAAAATGCTCCAGTATTAGAAAATGCTGAGGGTAAAGAGCTAGGGAAAACAATGCATAAAACCCAAGGATAAATAAATTAAGCTCAAAGATGTTTTTAGTAGCACTTAAAGAGGTTGAACTTGTATATATTTGACTGATTAACGATCCTGCTCCACAAAGTACGTTTTTCTATAAAATACAGTTTGTTGTCCAAATTCCAGGACATTTTGGACTAACTTAACACTATCTATGAAATGAAATGCCTTCTATTGTCATTTCCCTACTTTTCCCCCTCACACAGTTAATTAAAAATGTATGACAAACAACAGACTTGTATCGAGATCAGGAACCACTTCATCTCTGCTATAAAAACCTCTCAGACTATTGTTAAATAGCACTGCACAGATTCGTAGATACCAGAATCATCTTATTTCATGCACTTGTTGTACTTCACTCACTTTGAACTGAGGCAGTTACATTTCTTCACAGAAGCTATTTTAACTTACTAGATTTGTGTGTAGGCTTTCAAAATTGTAAAGAATTATTTCTAAGTGACTCATGGATCTGTTTTTGCATGCCTCCTTGCTTTTCACTGTATACACAAAGTCCTAAAAACTCTATTTTGACTTTTTTCAGATGACAAGGTGAGGCACTGCTTAAGTGTTCCTTTTTTTATTAGAGGTTGCTTAGTTCAGTTTTTGCATTTCACATTCAGGAACTGTATTTCACATAAAGAGTTACCCCCTGTCCCATATGAGAAAAACTTTCCAATGTTGAGACTTGTATTATTAAAAAATTTAAAACTGCTAACTCCTGAGATAGATACAACTGGAAAACTATATGAAATGTACATTTTAGAAACCTTTTGTTTCTAATTAAAAATACATATTTACTTTAAAATGATAAAAAATTATGATAATAATATACATTCTTTTTAATAAGGCTTTCCCAGTGGAGCTGGAGCTGAAACTCACTGCCTTTTGGAAGGTAACAACGTGCGATAAAATATATTTTTCCATGTCATTTGGAGAATTGGAATATTTTGTTATAACATGTTTAATTAAAAATTAAAATGGGTGAATTCATCATCACCAAGGAGTGATTTTCAAATTCTCATACTAACCTCTTTTAGTAAATTCTGGCCCAATACAGACACCCTTAATTACTAAGGGCAGTGATGGCCATTCATTTTTAATTATTTTCCATTGTTTGTCTTTTGGCATCCAGAATTGCTTCAACATTGCAATAACATAAGTACCATTTAGGAATTACAAAAGATATTTAAAGAGCTTCAGATTTAATCTAATTCTGTCAACTAGGAGGGTCATAAAAAATTTAATACACAGCTAACATTTTCCTCTTTTCCCCCAGCAACATTTCATTCAAGAAGTGCAAAGAAGAGGTTTTAAAATATCCATTACCTTATTCCACTCACTTATTATTCTCAAAAAAACACAATAATCTTCTCCCAGCTTTAAAGGAGCATTATAAAACTTCCCATAATAATGTCTGTCTCCAAGAGCAATTGACATATTTTCAGCAACATCCTTCGCCTTAAATTCGGCTGCCACGTATCCTTTAACGTCAGTGGTGTTACTAAAGAAAGTTGTGGCAGCAAAGGAGTCACAAATAAAAGTGCTTTGCAAATCCAGAGGAAGCACAATCACTTGATAAAGACTAGAGTGAAACAAAAAAAAGGTAAATATTAGCCCTCATTTCAATGAACTAAGCATCAGATATTCATTAATTCATACTGGTTTTTTTCTATTTGTAGCCTCTTAACTGTTTTTTATTAACAATGTCCAATATGAACACTTCTTATACTAAAATATTTATCTATGTGTGTGTGTTCCACTTCATTTTTAACCAAAAGCTCTGCATGCACAGCTTAGAGCTGGGTCTTCTCATCACCTGCATCTTATTGCTACATGTTTATTTATGTTCAGAAGAACATAAAACTAAGATACTTCAGACTATCTCCTCCTCCTTCTCCTCCTCCCCCTCACACTGAAGTTCACCTATGAAGTAATATACAATTTTCTCCAAAAATTACTTGTAAATTCACATAAACAAGACTTTTTCTATTGAAAGGGGGCGAGGACATGTACCATTTGTAAAAAAATAAACCAAATCTGTCTTCATACCTCTCAAAACAATGTTTAGTCTCTCGTATTCAACCACAGGAAAACTATTGATTAAGGTTGTTACACCAGCCATTCCATTAGATGTTACTAGCTTTCAAATATTTTCTACTTCAGTGTAATATTGAGTTACCTTTTCCTTCTGTCACCAAAAGCACTTAGTAAGGGGTAAATCCTTTTACTCTAAAAATACATTTTGATAGTAATACACTACTATGAAAACACTACTCCAGAATATGCATAAATGCGGACAGTATTCACTATTTCCTCTGGCTGTGGTGGAAAAAATGTACTGGCTGCATGAAATCGTTGGAAAAGAAAAATCACATCAGTAGAGGTGTGTTTGGATCCATCAATAAAGATCTACTGTAACCTCACTGTGGATAAAGGGAAAAGAAAAACAAAACCAAACCACATAGCCAGTGGTGAAAACTCACAATTACCCAAACTAGGATTTTGTTCCAGAAAACAGCGAACAGCCTGAAGCTAAATATTACTCTGCTAAGAGGGCAGAAACTGGGAGGTATAGCTTAAGTTTTCTCCCATTGCTAAAAAAATTAATCTTTGCACCCAAAACAGTTCTAATCTGTACGTAACACGAATCTGCAGGATGTTGTTTGAAAGTGTCAGGAGCACAGAGACAAACCTGATCGGTCCATTTCGATCTTCTGCTTTCTGGAGTCTGAGCAAAGGTGCAGAACCTTTAACTGCAACAAATTCTACTTCTGGGAAAGGGGGGTCTGAAAAGTAAACAAACACCAGTGGTTCAGAAAGGTTTAAGAAATATTTCAGGCATCAGTTCCTAGCTACTTTTCTGTTCCTTTTTCAATTGCTAGCTACTTTTTCTACCAAAACATTCTTAAATGAGCCTCGAACCCCAAACAGCTAAAGCCTACAGGAAACATAAATTGGCCAAGAAAAACACAGAGCAAATACGATCATGATGGTCCGGCAGCCCCAAGTCAAACCCCTGCACTAAAGTACATCTGCTAGCTGGGAAAAAGAGAGATGCCCAGAAATGGTGGTTGACCACAGAGAAATGAGACATGAAAGCTTTGTTGGAAGAAGCAGTATTATTTATTAGACTAATTGAAATGGTCAGGGAGAAGAAAAACATTAAAATGTGCACAGAGCCCATTGCACGAAACACAATGGTATGAAAAAGGAGAATTTAGTGGTGCCAAAAGTGCTTTCAAGAAGGCAACTTCTTTAGATACTGCTCACAGTCAGGTAGCAATATCTAGGCCCTTAAATTGGATTTCAATATCAATACAAAACTCTAATCTGTTTTAGTGGGAATTTGCATCAATGCCAATGCTGAACAAATATTTCTTCTGCTAATTTCAATGGCAATGATGACAGCTGCACACTGATATGGAAATTACAACTACCAGCCTGGAAGCAAAAATGAAAATAGCTTCAGTGTGCACAGCCAAGTGGGCAGAGTGTAAAGCATGGACACCATCTAGCATAGAAGTCTGAAAGAACTTGCAGAGGTAAATACAGGTATAGCTAGGCTTTTTGAACACCAGAGTATCAAGCTGCTGATGTGATATCTGACTGAAGAGTAACAAATGCAGTGCTTATACACAGAAAACCAAGGCTTCAGAGCTAGAAAGAATAATCAACGTCATGAAGAGAAGCAAAAGAAAACTAATGCAGATTTCCCAAATTTAAGTGACAATCAGGCAAAATATTGCTGAGATGCATGGATTTTTCAAAGACCTGGAATACAAATAGCTACACATATCTTTTGAAGTATAGAAAAACACTAGTTTTGCAGGAGAAAATGAGCCTTGTTACAAAAACTGTCAAGAGGATAAGTAACTACTAAAAAGGGAGCTAGAGATATACATTATGTTGGAAGCAGAAGTACTGCTGTGCAGGAAGGTTATTAGAGGTTAGTACTACTAGCATTTTGTTAACAATCATGGTGCGAAATTCCAGTGTGTACAGATGAACCTTGCTGCACAATGTTAGAAATACAGAGACTTTCCACAAGGTGATTTGAATCACCTTTACAGTTGTTGCTTTGCAAAACTAGGATTAAACTCACCAGTATAAAGTACAAGGTAATACACCCGGGCTACTAACAAGAATTTATGCTAAATATTCTAATTTCATTTGAGTGGTAGGAATGTCATATTAGTACATCTCAGAATGAGTGTTAGGCATCAAAGTGGCAACAGAAAGAAAAAAAAATCCAGAAGACTGCTCTAAAAGGCATAATGAACAAACTTATGTAATACTAGAATTGTACCACCCTAGGTACACAAGGCCCGTGTGTGACCATCTCACGGGGCCTGAAGTTCCAGTCATCAGTGTGACAGAGCTATGTGAAACCAGTTCACAGGATACAAGGAAGAGACAGATAAAGAAGAAATCTTCTTATGTGAGGCAAGCAAATTCTCGGGTTTGTAACCTATGAATAGGAGATCTGAAAGCTTATATGATCTCTGCTTTAAACAGAGATGAAACTTGTGAAGGGATACAACTTAAGCATAGTATGCCCAAAATAAAGCTAACAGACCATACAAGCATCCCTAGCAAGAAAAACCTCTACCCCTTGACAAAAATCATCCTCAAGAGAATCTCCTAAAAGCTTACCTACCCAAATAAATTGCTTTGGTAGCTCCCTTTACCAGGTTAACTTCAAAACCAGGCTATGGGTGAACTACCAGTGAAGAAACCAGATATGAATGTTTACGATTGAAATGATAGTAAGATTTATATAGTGGTCTATGCCTTCCTCCCCAGCGAAAGCAGAGGGGCAGGCACTGATCTCTTCTCTCTAATGACCAGTGACAGGACCCAAAGGAATGGCCTGAAGCTGAGTGAGGGGAGGTTTAGGTTGTATATTAGGAAAAGGTTCTTCACCCAGAGGGGAGGCTGGGCACTGGAACAGGCTCCCCAGGGAAGTGGTCACAGCACCAGCCTGACAGCTCAAGAAGGATTTGGACAGTACTCTCAGGCACATGGTGTGACTCTTCGGGTTGGACTTTGATGATCCACATGGGTCCCTTCTCAGCATATTCTATGATTCTCTGAAAGCCAGAGATGTTCTAAAATGCCTTGCTTCCCTCTAGTAGACACAGGGCAGAAAACCCTTTCCCAGAGTTTTCTGAGTTAATGAAACATACTGCATGGCTGCCTGCACGAACAGGAAATGGTCTTTGCTTCAGGTCTTTTCAATGCCACTGCGACTGCAGATACTGTAAAAGGTACAGGCGGAATTTCTATCTGAACAAAATTAATGAACTAATAATATTTGTTAAAATATTGTTAAAGCCAATCTTTAGGCCCTTTGCACATTGCAAACTTAAGCAAACATAACTCAGGAGCCAGAAATTATCTCTTCAGTTAAGTGGTTCCTCAGCACAGACATTGTCAGTAGGCAGACTGACAAGAAAATATATGTCTCAGGGTGGATTTATCTGGTATACTTCTTCTATCTTCCTTTCCTTTGACATTCAGTATCACCACAAGACACTATTATTAATTTCTCTTAAGAATCTTTCGATTTCCAAGAAAAACTTGGGAATTTCTTCTCTAATGCCAGCCAGAATGTGCATTGCATGCAATGGTTTTGCATTGTTTTTCCAGATAAACAGTACAAGAGGAAACAGATGTGGACTAAGATGACAAGAAGATGCTGACTAAGGTCATAACAATTTTTCTATTTTCTATAATTTGACAGGAAAATACAAATCATGAAAATAAGTGGCCATTCAGAACTGACAGCTCTAGTAAGTGTGTAAAAGAGAGAAAAATCTGAAAAAACCCATAGTGCTGTTAAAGGATGGAGTCTTTCGCTATGTTTAGTTTCTGGTAAAAATACTAGTTATTAAAAACATCAAGCATACAGAAGACAATCTACCTGTTTTAATAAAAAGAATGAACAGTTTGTACCAACGTGAACGAGTAATAATAATTATAGTTATAGTTATAATTATAATTATAATTATAATTGAAAGGAATAGTTTAGTTTTTGCTTCGGTGATGAGAAAATAGACTCTGAAGGAGTTATTCCATATGCAGTATTTGCCCCCTCTGACTTTTCTAATAAAAGAAGAACTTTGCCAGAAATTAAACACTTAAAAATATAATTTAAAAAAAAAAGTCTGCTGAGAGGTTATAATTATTACCAGATTTAAAAATCCACATGTTAAAAATACTGACTTTACACCACACAGAACAGTTAGAAGGAAAAGGGGGATACTACAGAGAAGTGAGGACTTGCTCTAGGTGAGTTGCGTGAAGCAATCAAGATCCTCCAGTCAGTTCAGGTGCTGTTAGCACCTTGCCTTTCTTAAAGAAATAATGTTTTTAAGTCTTCAGCATCAGAACAGACTAACAAATCTGTAGCAACACCAGGAAAACAGAAGAGCATAGCAAGAAATGCAATTATATCCAGAGATAGTCCCACTCTAAGCACTTCCTTGTCATAGCAGGCTATGTTAGTAACACTTGAATATTTAATATAAAGGCTAATTTTCTACAGTAAGAGTCCGTCTACTGATTTTCTCTCTGAACCTGAAGGCAAGCTACAGGGAAGAAATTACATGCCAGGAAGTGCTTCCTGCTGCAGCAACACTGAGAATCATCACACACCGCAATGCTGGAGCTAAAGCCTGCTTGGTGTTACACTGTGAGGGCAACGACAAAGCTTTAAAAATAATAATGGAATTGAACAATAAAGTCCAAAATCTCATGGTAACTCTTCACCGAACTTGACAGTTCAAAGAAGTCAAATCGAAGACTCCTCTTAAGGTCAAGTTTTAAATAAAACAACCCTTTGGTGAAGCAACACCATTTGTAAGATCTTAATTTCCTGCAAACAAGTGATTTCTTTCATGGTTATTTGAGGACTTTATGTACAAAAGGTTTTTTCTGAATTTTAAAACAAGGAAGTAAAAAATACCGCTGTAAAACTACAATAATGTAGCAACATTAATGCAATAGAAAATGTTGTTTACCATTTGTACTACTGTTTGAAGAGTAATTAACTTTACTGTACAATTAAATAGATATAATTATATAAATATAATTGTTCTAGTACAGAGTGAGAAGAGATTTTTCAGTTGGAGAGGAACATTATGTAAAGAGAGGGAAGGAAGGAGAATAAATAAATCAAGACCACATCTACAGAAAAAACTCATTTAAATCTTCTTTAAAGACAGGACATTTCTGGAAATCCCACTCATGTGATTTCCCCTGCTGACTGTGGCCTTTGTTCTCCTGATCTGTGGCTGGATGTCACACCATGCTGTTCATCATCAGAAAGGTATGAATTCAGCCAGCACAGATGGAACCCGTGCCCCGTGCCGTGACACCAGGCAGGCACAGCTCTGCCCGCAGCCGTGTGCCGGCTGTGAGAGGCTGGGCTCTGCCGCACAAACGGGCCTTTCTCTCGGGGAGAACACTGCCCAGGGCCAGGAGGCCTTTGAACTGAGACGGTCCTAGGCAAGGAAAGAAAGAGGAAAGCAGGGAGACGTGCTTTAGGGGACCCTGGCTGGGACCTCTCGGTCTTCTCCATGCCAACGAGTGAGCTGCCAGCCCGCCCTCACCCTGCAAGTGAGCGCGATTCACAGCCGCACAACAGACAGGGAGCCAGCTCGTGCCCCATCAGGCGTTTGGTGCGTCAGAGCAGGGCCTGAAGGGGCTCTGATTCCAGCTACAGAGCACCTCTGGGCCAGAAACTCCACCTTTAAAACTCAAATCTCCTACGTCTTGCTGTTTCTTTTATGCACAATCGTTTCTAGGTTGTGTTATGGCCATGTGACTCTGCTGCCATGTGTGTAGGTGAGCCAGGGTGCTCCCTATCTCCTGGCTCATTCCGACCTGAACATTTCTATGGTTTGTCATCTGCTCTGGTTCTTCCTGCAGCACCTTTCCCTTGTGATCTCTAGGGACAAATTGAGTTGTGTTAAGAGCTCACATCTGCTGCTCACCAGACCCATGGGGAGGTGTTCAGAGTCTGGCAGCAGAATGGGAGCTCGGTGCTGTTGGCTCAGGGTGTTTGGGTTAGGGGCATGCCTGGTCCTTCCACAAGAGGGGACCCGGTATGACAACCTCCTAACCTCAGTGAAAGAGGACTGGTCTGGGATCCAGCAAACAGCCACTGCTGCTCCCATCCCACTTCCTAAGCCGATGTTAGGACTTCGCATGGGTAAGCAGAGGGGTGCAGCACTGTGCTGGACTCCCAGGGCGAGCACCCAGGCTTGCAATGCCAGACACTTCCTACATCCCCTGCCTGTGCTCAGCACTCTGCAGCTCTGCCTTCCACCCGGACCTTGGCTGAGTGTAGTGGTCCTTTGCACAACTTGGAGCTGCCTATATGGGACATGTGGCACAGGAGGCTGGCATACGTTCATATGCACCAAGATGAAGGCATCTCACAGTACCTGGCCATGGGAGAGGAGGAAAATTTGGTCAGGGAAAACTCAGCAAGGTGCTGTTGGTGCTTTCAACTAAAAGGCCTGAGAGAAGGCACTATGGTTTTTTTTGCTTATTTCTCTTCTGTGAGCAATCCACCCAAAGCAAGCAGTATGGAAATCAGAGTTTTATTCTGCTTGCTAAGCACTGGCTGTAAAGCAAAGACGGTGTCACCGATATCCATTGCTTTTGTAAACAGAGTAAGAGAAATTATCTGAATGTTCATGAGTTCACAGATATTTATGAAAAATTTGTACTATGGAGGGGTTCCGAAAAATGATACAGAAGTGGTGTTCACATGAATTTAATTATCACGCATTTAAATAGTCTCTGCACAAAAATACAAAGTGCATGCACAAGTATGAAATTGTTTACATGACGGGCAGCTAATTTCTGCCTACATAAAAAAAAAAGTAATCATGCTCATGTTTTCATCACTCCTCTTTCTCCATTACATAAATCAGAAACTTCCTTCTTGGCAATTCTTGTGCTCTGGTGCTGCACACTTTACTGGATGGTTTCTCTTGGGCTATGTGATGTGCTGTCAGAGTAAGAGCTGTCAGATCACCACACCTCCAACAGTCTTTCACTTCCTCACTGGAAAGTAGATTTTGGGTTTTCCCTTCTTTTCCAGACCTTAAAGAACTCCCTTTATGAAAGAATAAGTGTAAATATTTTCCATCCTACAACAGATCAGAACAACAGTCTACCTTTTACGTGTGTGTGTGTGTGTACATTTGTGGGCAGACGAACCAAATTAGACATCACAACCTGATCTATAATGTAGTACATTGTCTACACACCAAGACAAAGGAGCAGGGCTCTAGAAGATTATACTTAATATGTGATGGAATACATTCTCCTAATTCAAGTCACTTTCTAGACTCTCTGCTTGTGAGTTTACTTTCTGACTCACGTGTTCATACGAAGACAGAGATGAGACACACACAGGTACATGGCCTGCAGGTAAATCCTGGGCTAAACCAAAAAGAATAGCAGCAGAGAAACATAGGAAGTACTACAATTATCTGAGGTACACAGACTCAAGGTCAAGCCTACTCAAAACCATTGGAAAGTACATGTATAAATACGTAAGAAATTGCAGCACGCGTGAATAGTATGCCTTAAACAAGCTCAAAATACAGCTTGATTCTAAGCAGAAAATCAAGAGGAAGAAAAGCAATGAGAAATCATAATTGAACCTAATATGAATTATTTTACAAGAAGGAAATGTAATCAGTAGCTCAGGCACAAAACATCTATTTCTAGTGTCCAGAAACACTTCTGTCTTACTTTGTCTTTAGTCATAGTGGTCTGCTCTAAACAAAAAAAAAAAAGCTAACCAGACCCTGTAAACACATAGGCGTTCATGAACTCCCCAAATACTAGAGTTTTCATAAAGAATCTACCCAAAGCAAAGCTCTAAAACAGATTCAAATATCAATAGAATTTTAATGTGGCTGAACTGAAGAAATTATTCAGAACATTAGCAATGAAAGTAAAATAGACCTAGCTCCTTATTTATTATTCTCTTTTTCAAACATTTGAAAAAATGGTTACTAAGTTCAATTATCTTAAATTCATATTTAAAAACAGGTAGTGAAATTAAGAACAGTGCGTCCCCTGAGCATGCCTTGATAAAGGATATTCCAAAAGGAGAATGAACCAAGCCATGTCTAAGTAGTGTAATCACAAGTATGCCCACAAGACACTCCTTTCCTTCTCTGGAAACAGACACGGGACTCCTTGTTTAGAAGACAATCTTACTACCATCTTTTTACAGCTACAATACAATCACTGCCTAATAATTTTTGATAATTGACTCAGTTTTCTATTCCAGTAGACAGGTGGTGAGTTTCTCTAAAATAATTTAAGACAACATAAAAGAAGTCAAACAGTAGGAAGTGTTTGCACATCAAGTTTTAGATAAAGACTCCTAATATGACAGAGCAGCAGCTGTCTTTTATTGCTTATTGAATAAGGTAAGTACCAGGTATAAACAAGCTTGTGTAGTAAAATCTTCTTTCAAAATGGAAATTAACTAACTTTTACACAAAGACCTTTCCTGGGGCTATGCATATGCATTTGTTAAGCACTAACTCAGCAGAGAGGAAAATACGCCAGCTGCCAAGACACAAATACCATTTCACACAGCACCTGCTGCAACGTTTTCTCCAGAGCTCTGCTGAGTAATGACCTGATGCAATTCTGCAGAACTGAAGAAATACCACAGGATGACAAAGAGCTATTCCTTTACTCTGAGTATGTATTCAAAAATTACCTCTATTAACAAAATTCTGAGATATCTTACTAGTCTTTTTACGAAGACACATGTACTCATGAACTAATGGGCACTGCTTTTGAGTGACAATTAGGAAACTTGCGAAAAGGAATTATCAAATCATTACTGTCATTTCATTTTAAAAAAAAGAAGAAACAAACAGGTTGTTGTACATCTTAAACAGCAGCTTTAAGAAAGAAGAGATGTTTTATCTTTCAGGAAGCTTAAAACCATCAGATTTACTGTTGAAAATACAGCAACATTATCAATTTCAAAACCACCACAAATCTCCAGCCCTTCCTAACCAGTCAGAAGAGAACTGATTCCATCTAGTGGCTGAACAGAGTTACAGACATTCAGAGAGCTTTCATGTTTCTTATCTATTTTAATTTGTGTCCCTGACAGAAAGAGTGATACCATCATCAAACACTGCACTGCGCTTCACCTAATACAGAGAGTCTGACAGTACAGGGATGGTGCAACCTGTTCTAAACAAAACAAGAGCTGTAAGATATTTCTCATCATGGTGTTTTAGTGACATACATCTTGCTAAACTGTGAAGCCAAGGCTCTTCCTTCAGAAGCTTATTTGCTCAAATGTCTTTTACGTTTTGCGCTCTGCCAATTAGAGGCAAAAGTATCTGTCTGAGGTACTTTGTACTTTGGATTCTTGCAGACTTTAGTGATACCTGTTTCTGTTATCACAAGTACCCATACAAAGGGCAGCTGAGCTATTAACTCCACTGTGGAGAGAACTTTTTCTGAAAAAGTGACTTAGCCTCGAATAGGGTGGGAAATTTAACTCAGGTGTCCAAGATACCAGTCTTGTGTCTAACCCACCAAACTATCTTTTCCCTGATGTCACAAAACACTCTAAACCTTGATTTCTCTCCCACTTCTGCCTCTGAACCCTACAAAATATGTGAAAACAAACAATGGACAATTTTGAACATGGAAAGAATACTTTGACAACCCACCACACAATACTGAGATCAACAGTGCAGATTCATTTGAGTCTATTACACCCACTAGGTGCTTTTGTAAATATATGAAATAAATGGCAAGACCTACCTGTAATTTGTGTTGTCATAGAAACAAGCAGTGAAAAATTCAAAGCCACCATGGAAATATTAATAGAGTAATTGGTGCCTGGTTGCAAATCTAAACAAACTTCAGGAGCTTGCTTGTGTGTGGAAAGTTCAAAGGTCATTTCATGAAAGAAGGTCTTCTGATACCAACGCTGGCCTTGCACATGAAACTGTAACCAATCACAGCATGAAAATTGAAATGTTATAATACATTACTTGCATTCAGCCATCTCATGCTCTTAAACAGAAGAAACAGCAGAAGAGAGCACTGCATATAGTGTGCCAAAACTGTTGGCACTGATAGTTACTCATATTCCAATGCTTTCAAAATTTGATCCATCTTGATCAGATCTGACATTTTCCTGGTTCTTTCACTTCTCCTCCCAGTCTATCTTCTTTTTTATTAGTGCTGTAATTTCCCCCAGTCCCTATTTCCTGCTAACATATAGGCTTCCATTAACAGTTCACTTTCATTGTAGTATACCCTCCTGGTGAGTTATAAAAGTAAGCTCACGCTAGCACCTCTTCAGTTTCACCCTGAGGATCAAGACAAAATCAAGTTATTTTGATCCATGTCAAAATGCCAGCTACACTCTGAGATCTGTCTACCAACACCTGCATTTCCAGGGAAATTTACAGGCTTATGGGTTCTTTTTTTTGTTTCAGTTGGATTTTGTGTTTTATTGTTGATGACTGGAATGATCATGAAGTCATTAACTTAAGGCCTCTCCTGATCAAAGGATTTCTCTGTTAAAACTAAAATGAAAACTAAAATGCTTGCTGGATATTAATTGTGCATTAATTTTCCTTTAAATAGCTCCTATGCCTTCCGATAATCTCTTAGTGCTTCCTAGCACAAGGAGACTTGAGACAACAGCAGGCAGTCAAGAGTCCTGGCAGAGGTAGATCACATAGAAATTCCCACCAGGATAAGAGCAGACTGAAGGCATACCACATGGCAAAGAGAACTAACTCAGTGGAACTGAACTAGAGTTGTGTGAGGCCTGAACACAGCAAACTTGAAAGTACAGATAAGGAGAGCAAATTAAGGGTGAAGTATGGGGCAAAATAAGCAAGAAACAGGGCTCTACAACAGAGCATGGTCTTTCTCTGGCTACTATGCAAGATTACTCTTTGGGGTTTTATGGGACATTATTATAGTGAGGAACACTGCTAGCAGTGAGTGTTTGAAAAATTAGGTTTTTGATTGACAAAAATCACTTTCTAGATTCAAAACATAGATTGTCACTTACTGAGTATCTGTCTTCCACATCAGTTCCCCTGACATTTCTCTTCCATTTCAAGCAGGTATCATTAAAAATTAACACATTATTGAAAGCTTCCTTTACTGTAGAGACAATTAAAAAAGGGATCAACTTATTATAAAAACTTTACCTCCTTCCACTTAATTGAATATGAGTAGCTGAGAATAAAATTTAAAAAAAGGTTTCTAATTTCATTTTCCTCTGAGACAGAGGAAGGCTATAATTTCTTTTTAAATGAACAAACAAGATAAGTAAAGCATGATCATTTTCCAGAGAAACTGGCTTTTGGAAAAACCCAAGCATGCTATTCAGGAAGTCCAATACACAATTTACTTGTCCAGGCCTAGAAGGTTGTAACAACAGGAAGATCAAGGGTTCAGGCCTCCTGAAGTAAATAAAATTATCACAGAACAATTTGTCATAGTTGATGCCCTTTAGGAAAAAAACATGTGAGCAAAAGCATTTTTGTGGATTCCAAAAGCAATTATTTCTCAAGGTCTGTCTCACCAGAATTAGTACGTCAGAAGGCAAGCCTAAAGTCTCCATGACTAAAATACTACAGAAATCTACTGTTAGAACATGCCTTCTGTACAATTACTGGTAACTGCCAGAACCCTGTTAATCACTGGTAAACACAGAAGCATTGTCTGCAATGCACATACCACCTAGATTATTATCTCACAGTCAAGCAACAGGGAATTCTCCTACAGGCAGGGAATCATATTTCAAGGCAAAAAGTGGAAACCAGCAGGCACTGTACCACTGTAACACTGTACCACAGACAAAAAGTCTGGCACATAGCCAGAAATGTCACTATACCAATTCTGCCTCAGCCACAAGGCAAGGCCTGAAAAAGCAAATTTGCCAAATCTTTCTGAAGGGCACTTACTGCCACTGCTCTCCTTGCTCATAGAGTCAATGGCCAAGTGAGCAGAAAGAAAAATATATTGCAGAAAACGAGGAAGCTGATAGTGGCTACATGCGTGTAGTCAGCATAAAGAATTATGAAGTCTGGGAAACAGCCCCTTTTCCTGTCTGTTAGACTCAAATCAGTGAACTCCGCGGCACAGTAAATACTTTTATAAGCACACAGAATACAAAACACAACCTACCCTTTGTTTGAATTGCTACTGTAACTGAGACGGTGATGTTTGTGGAAGAAATGGTAGTTATATTCACCACGTAGTTGCTTCCAGAGTTCAGATCTAAACACACTTTTGGATTATCTTCACTTGTACTGATGTTAAATATCACATCTTCTGAGAACATCTTCTCATCCAATCTTTGGCCCAGTATACGAAACTATTGAAAAAAAGACAATAGTGCAATTTGTTGTGGCTCTCCAAAATTCAGAATACTAGCTTATTTAATCGTACTAGTTCTGAAAGGAAACACAGGATTACATCTGCTTTAGAGTATCAGTTCAAGGAAAATATATAGGTTTTTGACTAGCTACAAGATGGCTTAATAAACTGGATCTTTGTTTGTCCTGGCTGTTAAAATTATTCATATTTGTTCATATATTTCTACAACAAATAGAAGGATTCTATTATGGAATCTAATCCAATCTATTAGGAACCTAATCTATTGTGGACCCTACAAATACCTCCAACTCAAAAATAAGGTGTAAGCAAATATTGTTTCTTGTTTACAGCACACAGATAGAAACTACATCTACTTTTTACTTTCTTTCCCTTTTGCTAGTTTTTCCCCCTTGCCCACAGAAGCAGCAGCAGGACTGAATGCCAAACAACAGTAAAAGACAAGCTGCTCTATGACTGTCCCAGTGTAGTGAAAAAGAAATCTGTTGCTTGTAGGACATGAAGGGACAGGCAAAGCTCACCTTCTCTGGCCATTCTAAAGTGCCTTTCAGATGGCTGAATTCAGGAAAAGCACGTGCACAGAGCACATTATACCAGGGATCTACAGCTTGCCAGTTACCACTAGCTACATAAAAACCAGGTTTGACCTGTTAGGGGAACTGGGAAACTGTGTTTTCCATCTCAGCAGTGCTCAATAAAAGCGTATAAACGAAAGATACTTTGGTTATAACATAGGCGGAGAAAGATGGGTTGTTTTCCAAAATTATTACCCAACCGTGAAATATTTTCCACATTCATGTACTTACCCTGGACACCCTAAATAATCTCTTTCAATTTTTTCCTTACTTGTACATACTAAAAAAAATGAAAAAAAAAAAACCAAACAACACACACAAAAAAAACACTTTCTCGGGATGTTATTGTGAAAACACAGGGATTGTTATCATGTTGTTTTGGCTTTCAGTAACACTGACCAAACTATTTGTTTTGTTTCTGACAATTTATGCCTTAATTTTTATTTTCTTATGCTCACAAAAAAAAACAAAAAAAAAAAATTTTAAAGA
>VZTF01009831.1:132704-203023 GCA_013397755.1 Cnemophilus loriae | reverse complement strand
AAAAAAAAAAAAAAAGTAGTTATGAAGATTGTTTCCAATTTCCAAGAAAAACAGTTCCAAGATGTTCAGATACACATTGGTTGAACCTTTTGAGCAAGGCACACTATTTCAATATACCTTGCATTTCTAAAACATGTTATATCCAGTATCTGCAAGTGATACACGGTTCAGCTGAGATGCTTGTCACAGACAGACACAGAGACCAAGCTTTGCAGTGTTTTCTGTGGCAATGTGAGCTTGAGCTCTTCAACAGAACTTCACTAAAACATAAACTTATGCTGTAACCACTTACAGATTCAAGCAGGCTTTTAGGTGATTTACTGGAATGAGATCCCGAAGCTTTTGAGCTTTTCACCTACATTTAAGGTAGGGCAGGAATTATCTTCTTTCCTAACCCAGCCAGTCACCTCTAGGTTTCTAGGCATTCCACTGGGAAGATCAAGACAAACTACCGTACAAACAAAACCCACAAAACAAATATCCACTGCTGAATCAGCAGATATAACCAGGACAAAGTTACTCCCAATCTCGAGTACTTCCATTATTGCCCTACTTACTGTGTATGTTTCCTGCACTCCCAGTCTTCCAGTTTTCCTTTGCCACCTCACGCATGTTTCATTGAATATGGATAAATTACTGAGTAATTCTTCCTCTGTGACAAAACATGAACACAGAAAGCAAATCATTACTGCTCATGCAAATCTTATGTTTGGAGCAATTGCTTATTTCTTAATTTTTCTGTAGTTTGGTCTTGGGGATTTTTGGTTTGCTTTTTTTTTTCCAAACAGGAAAAAAGCAAAGAAGGTAAGCACATGTTAGGTAGAAAGCTTTCTCTTGACTCTATTGGGTCCTAAACTTACAATAACAGGCTAACTGAAGAAGCATGTCCTGGGCTAAAGACTGTGAAGTCTTTAAACACACAGACAGCATTATGTAAACTGACCCATGAAGCTTTTAAGAAAGCTTCTGTGTTAGACTGGAAAAGAGTTTATTTGTAGCTGAATGAATGTTTTGGTTCATTATTTACTTGAGCTGCTTTTTAAAAGGTGTTGACTTTTTTTCTTGTTCTAGAATAAATAAAATTAAATAACACAGCAGAACGCTTTTCAAAACAAATACTAGATTAAAGAAATGGAGCCAACAGAATTAAGCATGTAGGAAGTACAGCTGTAGCAACCAGAGATACATCCCTCAACATACATCCCCTCTGTTAATATACACACTTACAAGAGTAGGCTTGCACCTCAGAGAAAAAGCACAGCTAGGAAGGTCAACTCACCCACTCTTTTTTTCAGCAGCTCTCTCACTGCTGTCATTAGACACAGCGCAGTTGCTCTCACATGACAAGATAATGAGGCATTCTCACAGAGCTAAGAACAAAGCTCTTTCTGGTCACAACTCAGATTAACAGTGAACATACTTACTCCTTTTCTTTTCTTCAACAGCCTTCAAATTGTCATTCCTTTGTCCTAATACCATATTTTCTTATTACATTTGCTACATGACCAAGGTCATACAAACCCAGCCTCATTTAGATTCTAAGCTGAAAAATGCTTACTAGCTGCTGAAAAAATTGAAAGGTATTTATAGGACAGGTTTAGTAGATATTTCAGGAAATATTCACAAAACAGTTGGTGTATTCTTCTGCTGTGAAAGCAAGCACAGGTCAGGGCATTCTTCCTCTGTATATAAACTTCATTACCATCTCACAGGGCTCCCCCTGTAGCATGTGGGCATCAAGTCGTCACTAAAACAAATCAGTACATCAAGAGTTTCTAGCATTTCTACACATAGGCAGATATTTAGAATTACAACATAACTGTTAATGTATTTTGCAGCACTTTTTCTTTCCTTTTCCTTTGATTATTAGAACTGCCATAAAACTGTTTTCTAACATTATCTCCCTCTCCATATATTCAGCAAATAGATGCCTCACTCACTAGACCAGTTCATCTCTCAGCTAATTTTGACTCCTCCATTACACATTCGTTATATACGGAAATGCTGCTGAAAGCTTCTACGTTTCCAGGACAGAAGAATGAGATTAATTTGCGTGTCCTCTAAAACAAATTTCTTACAAACAGCTGTGTGATTAATTGTATTTAAGTGCTGCTTATTGTTATTGTTATCTGTTTCACAGTACTGCCCCAAAACTCTGCAGTCTAAGGCTCCTGTACCGACACAAAGCAAAAGATTACGTTCAGTTGTTGTATTCTTTAAATCAGACACAGTTTTGTTAAAAGAGTGCATGGCAAGAAGGACTCACAGACAGAGGGAAAATGTTGCTATATCCATGAGATCTGAATTAAAATGCATAACAGTGAGGCAGGAGGGGACAAGAGAGGGAGTAATCTGCACAACTTCTCAGCAAGAAAATCTGCAACTTGACTTCTGAGTTTATAAAATATAGCTGAAAAAAAAAGGAAAACAAAGCAGCAAACAACAAAAGAGATTGTGCTGGGTATTTAGGCAGGGAAAGAAATCTTATGCAGTGGCCTCCTCGGAAGGAAGAAGGCAGAGCTAGTAGCCCTTTTTCTTGCTGTAACTACATCCATTTTTTTGTTATGCTTTCTGAACTTTGAGGACAAGGCCACCGGGCAATGACCATAAATTCACAGAATAGCTGGCAGACCTTTTCTCAAAAGTTTCCCCTTTAAACGGATGTGAGTGAAAGAGCATGAAAACCTGTACAGAGCAATTACCACAACAAAGTCTTCAGCTTTCTGAGGAGGCTGCTTTTGCTCCTTTACTCCTACTGATCACACAATCTTTGTTTGGACAACCAAATACACAGAAAAGGCTTGGTTTAACATTAATCCCAGTAGTACAAACATAGTATCCAATAACAGTACAAGGGTTTCTCTGAAAAAAATATTCTGCAACTAGAGGGAGACAGGTTCCTTGAAATGTTCATTCTACTGTGAAATCTAACAGTGCCAGTGACCTCCAGAGCTTGGGAACTCACTTTGTGAAACACATGGTAGCAGACAGTAGCATCCAGGTCTTAAATGTATCTGATTTTGATCAACAGCTTACACTTAAACTCACAAATAAGATGGAAGAAGCAAAGACCTTGCATTTGCCCACACCTCAGCACTATAAATTTTAACCTGTGATTAACCAAGGCGAGTGAAGTTCACTGCTACCCCACTGACCTTCAGGTTACCTTCACAATGTTTTTCCCATTCCAAGAGAAAGTGTCCCAGAAACAACATGCAAATAAATACCCAGAGACCGGGGGTGAAAGGTGGAAAAAAGTCCTGGAGGAGTCAAATGGAGAAAGGCAGATTTGGGAGAGGATAGAGAGATGCAAATAGCACCTGGCTGTTGGCAGCCAGGAAAGACAGGTGCTGGTAAATACAACACAAATGGTAGAATGCAAAAAACTAGGCAAAGTGAGTCCCAGCACCAGTGAGTGTTGCAGGGGGATAAATTATATTAAGAAATTCAAAGGTATCAACTTTTTTACCAGAAAGCAGATAGAATCAACTCCACTCTGACATTTATCTTCAGCAAGTAGCTAAAAGAGAATCCACACATGCAAGTTCATTTACAGAGCTCTTGCCACCTATCCCCACACATACAAGCAATTTAGTGGAAAGAAAAGCCCAGGTATTAGATTTCTTCGTATACTTTTGCCTGTTCAGTTCTGTAAGTGCTGAATGGTGTTCCAAATGCCATTTGCTACTAATACGGACCACATTTTTGCAATGAAATACATGACAATATCTCAAAGACGAGAGAATAGTGCTAGACTCTTTTCAGTGGTTCCCAGAGACAGAATGAGGAGCAACAGCCATAAACTAAAACACAAGAAGTTCCATCTCAACATGAGGAAGAACTTCTTTGCATTGAGGGTGGCAGAGCACTGGAACAGGCTGCTCAGGGAAGCATGAAGACATTCCAAACCCACTTGGACGTGTTCCTGTGTCACCTGCTCTAGGTGACCCTGCCTTGGCAGGGAGATTTTGCTGGATGATATCCAGAGGTCCCTTCCAACACTAACTGTCCTGAGATTCTGGGAAACCAAGCACTTCTACTCCCCAGGGAAAGAAGTTCTGTGTGGACCAGCTACACAGGATGTCCAGGCTCACATGCTGAGCACACTAGAGATCAGGTATTTTAATTGCTGGTCTGTTCTCTGCACTTCAGTCTCCTCATTTTATGTATACAAGTCAGAGGTTGGTAAAGACTGTAATCCAGTTTACTATTGCCTTACTTTACTGATTGCTTAATCCAATCGGCATCACAAGTAAAATTAACTTTGTAAAGACATTTTTAAATATTTAAACTAGCTACTAATAAATGTACTTGTACACGCATGCACACACAAACACACATATATTTACCATATACCCCAACAGACAATACACCAAACAATGCAAATAAAGGGCATCCATAGCAATCACTTTCTAAGAAATGAAGAAATTAATTGTCAAAGAGAATTTCCTGTGGATGTTCTCTTAACTGCCTTATTTCTAATGAAATTTTTCAGGCAAGAGGAAAAGCTAATTGGTTTTCTAACCTCTATCATAAATTATTTTGGAATGGTACAGAACTTTCTCTCATTTTAATAGGTGTTACGGATTAATTGTACACATGCCATTAAGAGCATGTAAATCTCAAATGCATTATTGCGCAAACAAAAATTTCATTTAATTTTAAAGTAATTTGGTATCTCTAGTAAATATGAAAAATGTAGAAGTCAAGAGGATGCAAGATTTTGTAACAATTTCCTGTTGATGATTAATTTTTTTTAAAGGAGTCTGGACTAGTTAGTCTATTTTTGTAAGTTTTTCTTACCATTCTATTTGACCATTACTGACTTTTTTGGCCCTCCGATCCAGTAGCTAGAGCTAGAGAATCTGCCAAGGCTCTTGCTAAAATTCATGGTAACCCTATGAGTGCGGTCTGCAGGTTCAGGCCCTTCGAAGCTTCCGAGTGCTCAAGATAACTCTTGGCACTGCAAAGACTGACAGACCTGACTAACTTAGTCACTCTACACAATGCTGGCTTCAAAATCAATTCACAAAATATAGCTATGTGAATTTCCTAAATGAAATAAGAATCATGGCTTCTAACAACAGCAGTTCCATTTTCACTCGAGCGCTATAACAGCTGAAAGAACTCCTTTTCTGCATACTCATTTCCCTTGGTGCCACATGTTTCATACTCGCAGTAGATGCTCAAGAAGTCAAGTGAGGGAAGAGAGGCCTCATGCAGTAACTGTGTGTGAAGTGATGTGGCAGCAGTCAAGGACACATTTCCAGCCCTTTTGAAAACCATGAGGATGTTTCAAAGCTAGATGAACACTATCTTCTGCAAAAGACAGCCCTGCTACTTAGTGACTAGAGATGGACAGTGGTAAAGAACTCTTTCTTAGGACACAGAATAACACTAGAGAGCACAATAGTCATAGTCCAAAACATCTGCTAGTTGTTGCTGTTGATAAAATATCAGTACATCCTGTTTCCAAGCACACGGTATGACAACCCCTTTATTACAGATCTCCCTTCTCAGGACTCATTCTTTAATAAGAAAATAGTTCTGGGATGAAATTCAGACAACTAGATCTAGGCTGGAAAGGCAACAATGAACAAATTTTGCTTTGGTCATTCCGAGAAAAGAACAAAAAACAAAAAACAAGAGAGAGAGAGGAAGAGAAAGAGAGGGAGAGATAAAGGGCTTTGAATTCAATTGCCACTACTTTCACTGGAGTGCACTTTGCAGTATCAGATTCACAAGAAAATATTATTAAATGCCTTCTGCCCCTCTGGTGACACTCCACGGGCTTCTAAAGATGAAGAGTATCAGTGAAGCAATAAAACGCCAGTCACACTAGTCTCTTTCTGTTTGAGATAAAAAGCTAGACAGCTATCGAAAGATCTGTGGCATCCAGCAGAAGCTGCTGCATTGTTAGCACTCTCTTCTGTGACCTTTCCATCCAAAAGTACCACTACGTTCCCTATATCATAAATTAGAAGGGGATTTCTTGCCTTCATTTTTCCTCCTGTTCCTAACTTCAGAATAGGAATGACAAACTAATTTAATTGCAATTTAAACAGCAACTTCATACAGTAATATGCATAATACTTATAATTACATAATATTGCATATGTATGTAATATTCTCCCATGACTGATCTATTGTGCATTCTGAAAAAGTCCTGTCTCCATTGAAATAGCATCCTTCTTTACACTGATAGTACACTCTGCTCCACAGAGTGGTAGAGTTGTCCCAGGTCATTGTCGTGCGTAGAATCAGCAAAGGTTTGACACAGTCTATTTCCGGAACAGAGAAAAATAGGAAAACTAAACCTTGAAATGAAAACAGGCAAGACATATCAAAGTGTTAAAGATGGAAGGATGAACTGTCCCAGCAAGGTACACTTCACTTTTTTCTACTTCTTAAAGATTTCTAAAAGTCAGGCCGGTTCATCAGAACCCAGAATTTCGTGGCTGGAGACCTTCTAACAGGGTGAGGCATTTATCCTACAAGATGACCCATAAAATAAAACAAAGTGTCCTGACTGGGAATGGAGAGCAAGGATCTTCAAGCAAATTTTTATGAATAGATCTATCTTCCCACAATACTCTCATCCTCCACGTGCTGTTTATTCCTTTATTTTAGCTACCATTAGTAACAGTAGATATTAAAAAAGACACATGGTCCAAAGAGTGTCATGAAAGAACAGCGTCAAGAAGGTTATGTTCCTTTGTTAGTGGATATAATTCAAGGTTTGAAAAAAGAAGCTGCTACAGACAAGATTAATGAGCAATTCTGAGGGAAAATTTGATAAATTATGCAAACCACTTTACAGATAATTAGCTGGAATAATGAACTTATAATTTAATTCATTTGCTCAGTTTTTGGGGGCTTCATAATAAAAACAGGGAACAAAACGAATAAAAAGTGAAGATCAAATAGATGGAAGAGTATTATTTAGGGTAAAAGCTGCATTTAAATTCACAATGAACATTATACCTCAATAAAAGATTCTGCACCTCTTCAGTTATAAGAAGCAAACACTGTAAGAATTAAAATCCTATCCTCTTTAAAGCTTATATGGAGCAAACAAGTTCTTTTAAAACCATTTAATAATTTTAAGTGATTCTGAAATTCTACTCAAAAAAATGGAAAGCAAAGAACTAAAAACCAAAGCTTATACAATCATGATCTGTACAACCTTTAGAGGAAAAATTAAATACATATATTGCAATGGGCAATACATCCACTATCATGACTACCTTCATTTTCATACACCAATGTGTATGAATGTATCTATTTTAAACCGTAAGAACAAGCACTGGAATAACTAATACACGTGGAAGCATGTGTTTAACTCATAGAAGGACAGTATGTGATGAGACACAAAAGCTCCTGCTGTTCCAGCTACCTACCCATGGCCATTCTGTAAGCAGACTGAAATGCAGAAGCACATTCCTGTGTAACACTGCAAACCTTCTACTTAGACTCATGACCCAGAACAAGAATATTAAAGGTCACTCTAAAAGCAGAGAGTCATTATAACACATACATTGAGCATTCAGAAAAATTACTGCATTTGATTGCAATAAACTGAAAGGTTGGTCCTGCTGGATCAAACCTAAAAGATATTGCCTACCCAACAAATAGAAGAGTGAAGCTCTGCAAATGTGAAAACTGACTAAAGAATGTAATTATTATAAGGTCTCCTAACTAAGAATATGAGCCCAAATTTTTAAAAAATACAAGGGTTTTTTTCAAAAATGTACCTCTGTGTTTCATCTTATTGAGGAACTCTTTAGGCTACATTCTTCCACATCATGGCACTATGAGACTAGACTCATCTCAAATGACAACAGCATGTTTGATCAATCACAGTTTGCAACTGGAAACTCCAAATATGGGAATTTTGAAGGGATGTTAATGACTAATAGCAGTTCGATTTCTGATAGCAGCTTCAACTGCTATCAGAAAAGTAGAGTAGGTACTGAACTGGAAAAATGCCAACAACTTAGGCTGTATTTTCATCTCACGGTAATCCAAATGCCTGACATGCACTGGAATTATGTTCTTGGAATGTTAACTTTTAGCAATTTATTGCAATTTCATTAGCAATACAGATGAAAAAAAAACCCTGTTCAATATATGGTTTTTGTTTTGTGACTGAACTTTCTATGCCAGAAGACCATATAAACTGAATGCCCAAAGAGGACGACGGATATTTATTACAGTGATTTAAATGGTACCTATGCTAAATAAATCTGAAGTCAGACTTCATTTACCTTTGCACACCAAATCAGGGCCATCCCACTGTCCTTTGGCATTGCAGACTGCAGTGCGACTGCCGCCTGCCATCAGGTAACCATGAACACAATCGTAAGTAACTTCACTTCTGTACGTGGTCCCACTCACAGATGTTGGATGTGCGTTCAAAACAAGAGGTGGAATCCCACAGTCCACACCTGAGGAGATGACGGAAGAGGAAGATAGACCTGTTAGTCAACCAGCAGGAGCAGTGACAGCTGCACTCACATAAGTATTTCTTTCATCTTTACCAGCTTTATCTCTTCTCCTCTAGTAATACAACACTTCCTCAGGTCCTCTGCAGTAGTCCCACTACCACTGACAGTGCTGTAGTTACTCCAAAGACCTGCTTCCGAATAAAAGGACACCTTCCTGCCTTTCAGAACAGCATGCTAAATCTGTTACTCCCTCCTCAGTCTAGCTGCTAGTATACAGAAAAGTCCTGGTTTTCTTCTGAATCTTTAAAGACTCCTCTGCTTTTACAAACTTGATTACTTCAGATAAGGTGGTTCTATACCATTTGCAATGAGCAACACTCTGAGGAAGGCAGATGAGCAGAAACTGCCTTTAGAAAGCAAAACTCTTAAAAGTGTACAAAAACTGTAAAAGTGCAAAACCATAGAAAAGGTTACAACATACAATACAAAAGTTTCCTGTTAAGGCAAGGGTCTACACAATGTTCAAAATACACTGTAATGGTTGCTCTATTCACAAGCATGAAGAGTTGTCATTGACAAGTGCTTATACAAAGTCAAGTAGCACACACACACACACACACACAAAAATATGAAGAATTTGTTAGAGGTACATTTACTAGTATTAAAAAAAAAAAAATCAGACTTGCTGGTTTTACAGAAAAGATAAGTCCTAACTGAAAACCAGGAAAAGAGCTTGCAATACAAAGGGAAAATAAATTTGATATTTCAGAATTTTGGCTCTTTCTTGGTATATCATGTATTTTATTTCAATTAACCATAAGAGATGCACTGAGAAACTCTGACCTGACCTACTGTTTGATGGTAGAAATTAAAAAATCACATGAAAAAGCAACTTCTGAAAAACATTAACAAAAAACAAATATATCAACAACTTGCAAGATTTGCATTCCACAATCTTCCTCTAGGGACCATTTGAGACTCTGGGCACTCCCTTTTTGTTTTCAAATTCACTGTCCTTTATTTTTCTGGGGGGAGGTGGAGGGGAGGAGGGAAGTGTTATTTGCCTTGTTTTATAATTGTTTTATCTTTTCTTTCTTATTAACTTCTAGCGATAGTTACTATTTTGCTTTTCCCAGCCACAGAAAGGATGATTACAATACCAAAGCAAGTACACATTTTAAAGACAGTCACAAAGAGCTAACTCTTCAGAGATGTGGAAGTGTTTGTTCATAGAGAAATGCTCTTAAAATTATGAAGACTACCCAGAGATGAGGAGGGCTATGATGCCTCTTTTGCATCTACAGCAAACCTTCACAAAAAACTTCACAAGGAAAATTGATGTTTTCATGAGAGGTCAGTGATGTCTTCCAACTCAGTAACCTTTCCCACGAAATGCTAAAGAAATCTAGTTGTTTTCTAGGCCTCAGTTCACAGGTAGAACGACACACTGTGGTGTCTGTAAAAATGCAGGGACCAGCATCGAAAATGTCACTACACTAAAGAAAAAGGTAAACAATAACATGTCCTTTTATTTTCTTCTTTTTCTGCAAATAACCAGATCTTGAAAAAACATTTCCTTCAGGTTGTGGAAACAGTCTACTACCTTCACAAACACACTTGAACCCCCTTAATGAAGAATTTAGAAAGATTTAAGACTCTTTTCACCTTTACAGCTTAAAGTGGAAGGCTCCCAAGTTTCATTTGCAGTGCAGTATGAGAACTTCCCTTCATTGCTGTAAAACCCTTCTTGACACTCATAATGAACTGCACTTCCTGGTAGCAAGCTGTAGTTCCCCACAATGTAGCCATGCTTCATTTCAGGAGGGGAATCACATTTGATTTCTGCAAAGAGATTGGGTTAAAAGATCTCAGAGTACGTAAATCACAGCACTCGACCGCTTTAAAATTAGCTGAACTAGATGGTCACATCACAAAGTACACCTGGTCTGATGAGTCTGAGGGGTTGTCAAGGGATAGAATATTAAAGCTGAAGAATTGTCCTGGCCACAGTTGGAGGAACACAGGTAAGCTGTTATTGAGCTACACCTTTACTAATATGCAGCTGGAGCCATTCACAACACCAAAGATGAGACACTGCAATGTGATGGTGCTTTGCGTGGGCCACTCTCATTACAGCAATAGCTGAATGACACTTCAACATCAGAGGAAAATTTCAGGCCCCAAGGCACAGCTTATTTCCCTGTGCATGGGAAAAGTGAAGCACTTTGCAGCAGATAAAATGAAAAGAAATGTTCTGCCCCTCAAATGCTTCATCTCATTGAAACAGCCTGCATACAAAAGCTCCACTTTTCCAGCACATCTGCTTGGACAGGGCTCCCTTGTGCAACTCTGCAAGAAACACAATCGGTACAGACGCTGTACTTCACCACAGAATATGGAGAGGCAAGTCAGTGAGATAAGAAGCAGGGCTATCAGCAATTCTGGCAAACAAAGCAGAGCACTCCAGTCAGAAAAACTGAGCAACTGCAGGCTGGGAGCTTTACTGATGGTTCTGGCAAGAATTCAGAAATAAAAGCTGAATATAATCTAGGCAGCTCCTTCCACCTGGGATGCCTGATTTCATTACATACTCTGATATCTACAGCTTATACTTCTAGCAGTTTGCATCTGTGAAAACTGACTCTAAAGACAGATTTTCAAATTGGAAACTTGGTTTTGGTTGAGTTTTTTTGTTATTGAAACATAAACTGAACAGTTTATTTATGCAGGAGGCACAGTATGTAATAAATAGCTAAATTGTTATTTTATTATTCCTCTCCCCTATGCTTGTTTCATTCATCTAACCTCTCTTATCAGCTATTTAGTCTCTCTTCTCTTCTCTTCCCCTTTATGTGGTGTGATTACATAAACAACTGGATTACAACACACTTCCTTTCTACTCAGAAACTAACTACATTACTTTCATAGCATTATTAAGCTTCTCTGACCCTGCACATCTGAAGCATTGCTGAGAACCTGAAGGAATATCTGGTGTTGACTCATTGATCCTGACATCGCTGGAACAAACTGAATACAAGAAGAGAAAAAAAATCATGCAGCAAGCAAAGTCCAGAGACAGGGTTTCTGCCCTGCAGGAGCAAAGGCCAGAACAGACGCTACACTATGGTACAACATGTTTTTATCTGCTAGCAAAAACAGCATCCAAAGACTCTCACCTTTGCATGAAACTTTGTTTCCATCTTGACGAAAAGAACGCTCTCCAGTTTCTAATTTATAACCAGTATTGCAGTAACACGTGTAGCTGCCTTCAGTATTCACACATCTTGCATTGTGACCACACAGCCCAGACTCCTCACATTCATCTATATCTAAAAATTCAGAGAAAAATAGATGCATTTAATAATAAGGTTTTTTGTTTTAATTAATTAATATAGGGTCCAAGCTTAACTCTTCCATGAAGAGTTCTACACAGCTTCTCACGGCTCTTCTGGGAAAACAAAGGAGCTTATCATTGTCTCATCTTCAAGCATCTGGAAAGAAGATAGTTGCAATTTTGTAGCTAGCTGTCTTTAGAATTACTACTGGTTTATTTGTCAAATAGTTTTCAATGTTACCTCCTGTTCAAACAATTCTAGAAAAATCCTGTATCTGGACATATCTTGAACAGCTACAACAGTTCATCACTTTAACAAGGAACTGGCTAATATTCTACACCAAACACAAATATGACATTCTGGGGTATTATAAGTATCATCCTATTTCTTTACTCTAGCTGCTGCTGCTTCTTCTGAAAAGATCATTGTTTGAATGAGACTGTGAAGCAATGATTTCTAATATAGCGGAGTTCAAAACTGAACTAATTCATAGCTATTAGGAACCTGGATGTCAAACAAGCACATGAACAACAGAAAGTTGTCTGATATAGTGTCAGAAAATAAGTTCTACAGTGATGGGGAAAAAAAAAGAAAAGATTTGTGCAGTAGAAAATTAAGTTCTGGATTTGTCATGCTCAGGATTCTTTGTGATGTCTACCTGTACAATTCGTGCCATCATTGGGAATAAATGTCTTGTTGTTGTTGGAGGCTCGGTATCCATCAAGGCAAACACAGTAAAAACTTCCATGTGTATTATGACACAATGTATGATTTCCACAGATCTTGCTGGCTCCAATCTGGCATTCATCTTTATCTGTCAGTACATTTAAAAAACATCAGAGAGAGATGAAGAAAGGTGGGGTATCCTCCCCTCCTCACTCATGCTCAAGTAACCAGACTTCTCCTTACTGAGCTCCTTTATAAATTATTTGTGATGTGAACACTGCTAGTAAGCTGGAGACCAACAGAAATTGTTGCCTCTGGATGAAAATGTGAATACAGTATCGTGACACAGCTTAAGTTGATCTAAGAGTCCAAGAACTGCTGAAAGCAGAGGGCCCTGCTCTCTCCTTCTGCTCTTCCTTATGGCATACACTGATTACAGCACTTCATGGAACACCTGGATGGGGGCAATCCCAAGCACAACTACTGTCTAGGTGGAGAATAGATCAAGAGCAGCCTTGCTGAGAAGGACTCGGGGGTGCTGGTGTGTGAGAGGCTGGATATGACCCAGCCATGAGCACTCACAGCCCAGAAAGCCAAACATGTCCTGGGCTGCTTCCAAAGCAGTGTGGCTGGCAGGGGAGGGAGGAGATTCTGCCCCTCTGCTCTGGTGAGACCCCACCTGGAACCTGCATCCAGCTCTGGGGTCTCCAACATAAGAAGGACATTGACCCACTGGGGCAAGTCCAGTGGAGGCCATGAAGATAAACTTCTCCCACAAGGAAAGGCTGAAATGGTTGGGGGTTTTTCAGTCTAGAAAAGAGGAGGCTCTGAGCAGCCCTTTGGTGGCTTTCCAGTACCTAAAGAGGACTTACAAGAAAGCTGGACAGGGACTTTGGACAACAACCTGTAGTGATAGGACAAGAGGGAATTGCTTTAAACTGAAAGAGGGTATATTTAGACTTGATATTATGTAGAAATTCTTCATTGTGAGGGTAGTGAGGCACTGGAACAGGTTGCCCAGAGAAGCTGTGGATGCCCCAATGCCGCATCCTTGAAAGTGTTCAAGGCCAGCTTGGATGGAGCTCTGAGCAACTTGGTCTAGTGGAAGCTGTCCCTGGCCATGGCAACTCTGTGATTTTTAAGGGGGGTTGGAACTCTGTGATTTTTAAGGTCCCTTCCAACTTGAACCATTCTATGATTCTATGTTTTTCCTACAATGAAATACCTGAAATTTGTGCAGGGTCCAGCAGCTGCCAGTGCTCTGTGAAAGCAGGGTAAGAGATGGAGAGGAAGAGATCACTGGTGAAGGACCACCCCCTTTAAGCACTGGTAAGCCATTACATACACTGAGACACAGCATTTGACACTGTTCTTTGATTCACGTATTGATTCATCATGTATGAGATAGTCCTACAAGGACACTATCAGCCACAGCAACAAAACGTTAAACAACACTTCTGAACATGAGGAAGTCTTTTGGCAAGGAAAAACAATCCAAACATATTCTACAGGAAATTCTGCCAGGAAATGACAAAGTTTTTAGGATGCTTTGAAGAATTCATTAACATCACTTGAGGAGGAGCATTTTAGGAATTTATAGGTCTTCTTTCCATTTTATAAACAGGCAGCCTACCTTGACAATGGGTTCTTCCGTTGCCTACAAATCCATAATTGCAGATACAAACACTTTTTCCTCCACTTTGCTGACATGTTGCATGAATGTGGCAAGTTGCACAGACATCAGGAACTGATCTGCTCACAATTGCTTTAAGGACAAAAAGACACAATTACCTTTTTTAAAGTACCTTACAGGTGGCATGGTAAGGTAACTGGCATAGAATTCAAAGTGGAGATAAAATCCAGATTAAAACACATAGAATAGACTCCTACTTCCTCCCACCTCATTTTGAAACTTGTACAAAAACCACAGCTATTGCATTAAAAGATTAAAGATGAAAAATAAACAAAAAATATCAAACAAATAATTACACTGAGCATTTTTGTCCATCCTTCTCTTCTCTGACAACAAGGAAAAGAGCTTTTCAGCAATCAGAAATGTTCAGAAGGTATATAATAAGTAGCTCAATCCAATATTATTAATCTTGTCTGCATATGCATTCGTTTCTCTTTTGTCGTTATTTCTGTTTCCTCTGTCTTGTTGGGTTTTTTTCTATTATTTACACATAAACATTTGAGATACTTATCAACCTGTTTGTATTGTGTCATCCACATGTACATGGTAAAAATGTTATCCATAAAAATGTGAATGCTGCCAGGAGTAAAATTACTTACAGAAAAGTAATTTAAGAAATTAATTTATATTAAAAGTGGTTTAGAAGCACACAACCTAATTTACTATAATTTGACAGGTCTGTAAATATACATGAAATTAGAATAAAAAACAAATTTATTCTCTTCTTTGAAGTCATACTTTCAGGGCATTATGTTCACTTTCCTCCATTTTTTTGGTAAGCTCTACTTGTTATCACACATACCCTCAGTTTTCAAATGACAAACGTCAGAATGGATGGATTTAATGCAGACAAAGCCTGCATATGCTAACACCTTTTTACATTTTAAAAGAAAGAACTAATACTGCACAAGCTGATGTCTCATGGTGCTTGACACAGAAGTAGTGAATTTTTCACTTTCCTAAGATAGTCGAAATTGATAAGAATACTAACATCACTCTATATTTAGCATATCTGACAAAATTTTGACTACTCTGCAACATCTAAATACATAACCATAACTAGAAGGAGGCGGCAGCTGAACACTCTAGCTTTTTTTATGCACCAAATTTATCACTGTGATAAAACTGCCCTTCCACACTCACAGAGTTTCAGTTTTACTTACAATGCATTTATGAGTGCCTTAAGGCTGTGGGAGGCATCATAGATTCCTACCCCAAATTATAAATGCTCTTATGTACTTGTGTGTGTGTGTGTGTGTGTGTGTGTATTTCTAATAAGAACAGAAAACAAAAACCGTTAGCATGCAATGGCAGCCAACATAGATCAGAAAATTAAATTTACAAACAGCCATGGAGAGAAGTTTCTCATGATATCTCAATCCTCTGATAAAACACGGGAGTATCCTCCTCAGATTGCTGCTTCAGGAGATAAAAACACGTGTTTCCACCACCCGCCTCCCCTTACTACTACAGCTGAAACTTTATTACTTATTTGTCCTTCACAACATACAGTTTATCAAGCCAGCACTACAGTCACCTCACTGTTTTGGTCCTACCCGTGCACTCCCTCAGGCACGGCTCCCGCCGTGGCAAGGCCCTCTCAGCCCGGCAGGACACGAGGTCGCTGCCACCACCGCCGTCAGCAGGTGTCGAGGAGACGCACCAGTCAGTGCAGACCACGGCACCCACCACGGGTACCTCTGCCACCAACGCCACGGGTACCTCCATCACCACCCCTACGGGATGCTCCGCCACCACCGTGCAGCCGCCCCAACACTCCCACCATGTGCTGCTCCGCCAGCACCACCCCGGGCTGCCTCTACCGCCGCCACCGTTAAGTCACGCTCCGCCACCGCAGTGGGCTGCCTCCAACACTCTCACCACGTGCTGCTCCGCCACCATCACCAGGGGATGCTCCGCCACCCTCATCATGAGACACTTCGGCGTGCATACCAGCATGGGCTGCCCTCAACACCACCACCAAGGAATGCTCCGCCACCACTATGGGCTGCCTTCAGCACCATCACCACGGGCTGCCTCTGCCACCACCACCAAGGGCTGTCCGACCACCACCGCCGGGCGCTTGGCGTCGCGGTGGGGCTGGCGCCCACCTCCAGCTCACAGTCCCCCCGCCCGGCCGCACTCACCCCGCCACCGCCCCGCGCACCGCGGCAGCGCCAGCAGCAGCAGCAGCAGCAGGAGCGGCCCTGGGGCCTGGCCGCCCCCCGAGCTCATGTCCCCGCCGCCGCGCCCCTCGGTGCTGCACGGCCCTGGTGCCTCTGCATCGTCCCTGCGGGCGGAGGAAGGGAGGGGAGCCGAGGACGGGGCAGAGCCCGCGGCCCCGGGCGGAGGGCGGCTGGCGCTGCCTCCCGGCGGGCGGGACGCCCTTATCGCTGCTGCCGCGCCCTCAGCCCCCCCGGCTTTCACCCTCAACGAGGCCCCTTTCCTGCCCGCAAAACCCTCTCTTTTCTTCCTTTTTTTTTCTTTTTTTCCTTTTTTTTTTTTTTCTTTTTCCTCTCTTCCCTGGCACAACCCCTTTCCTTCCCCGAGAAACCGCCTCTGCCCCGGCCAGGCAGGTGGCAAGGCTGATAAGGGCTGCCGCTGTCCATAGCGCGAGGGCGGGGGGAGAAACGGATGGTAGGATTATCTACGATTCCCGGGAAGCGGGAAAGACACACCTGTTTGTACGCGGGAGCTGTGCCGCCCCGCGCCCGCCGCCGGCAAACGGGACCGAGCAGCACCTCGGGCGGGGCGCCGGGGCCGGGAGCGCTCCGTGTGTCCCCGAGGGGCGGGCGTCGCAGCTGAAGTTGGCGCCATCAGTCCTACGATGTACGAAACTGGTGCAGCCGTACACGGCCAGCCCTCGGTGCTTGAAATAAAGTAAGGCTTTCTCACTGCAGGCCTTAGCCACCGCTCAGGTGAATCCCCAAACCTCGGGTTTAGACAGCACCAGTAGCGCTGCCTGAAGAGTTTTCTGCTGTAGAAAAGTATTAATAGCCCTAGCACTCACAGTCCTCATTCGTGTCCCTGAGCCTGCATTTTAGAAAGCTGCATAAACTTATTTTTATCTACAAATGCAGTTGCCCAGTTACCACAATAGAGGAGTGCCAAGGTGAGGAATTGGGGAAGCCTAACACAAAAGTAGAATTAGGCATATTTGATAACTCTAATGAGCTTCCTGTAGAAGTTTTGCTCATGTGCTACAGTGGCTTTTCATTAGTGTCCTTGAACACTAGCTCAGCCTAGTCCTCCATCACCACTGCACTTAAGTGACATAACGTGATCTTTTACTGCTGTATTATAACTATTATAACAAACACCAAACTATCAGTGTCTGATTTCAAGGGAAGCAAATCCAGTTTCATTGAATTATCCACTTTATTGATTTATTTACATAAGTTGCTCTCTTCCAGGTTTTTGTTGGTTTTTTTTGTTTTTGTTGGTTTTTTAAAATTACTGTTCTGCCTACTTAAGCATGTGTACACTTTTAACCAGCTTCTGTTACACTTACTCATCTTGACCAGACTCTTCAGCAGCAGCCATTTACATACAAGTGATCCTGCTTTCAGAAGAACACACTACAGATGTCATTACTGCATATTTCTCCCTTAAAATTACTGAAATGGGAAGCATGCATTCTCAGTGGTGGTAAGTAGCTTATCATTATACGGAATGGTTCAGAGAGCAATTGTTCTCCACAACATATTAAAATGCTTTGGAAATTACAATTTTCCTCTTCCCTGGCAGCCCACTGTGCAGCAGACCTACTAATCACTGCAATTTTTACTGTTCCTTTCATAAAGAGTAGTAGAAGCAACTTTTTATAATTATTAACACCTCATGCAGGAAACAGGAAAATATTTTTGGGACAAAGTCTGAAGAAATATATCATATTTATAGAGAGAACAAATTAAAAATGGTAATAGAAATATTCTTTAAAGAAAGTAACAAGGATGCGTATCAGCTGAAAAAAGTACAGGACCTAGGCTGGAACTAACCTCCTTGTTATGTTCCTAACTATCATGTCTCAAACAGACAATTAGTTGCTGTTTAAGACATACTTCAGAACCAAATAATTAAACTACACACAAAGGCTACTTTAAATTAAATGCACGGTCATAAGAAACAAGTGTCAAAAGATGCTGAGAGGTCATTTGTTCTGTTTTCTGCTCGACAACAAGGCCAGCTCTCTGATTCCTGATATACTTGTCTAACTTGCTTTTTACGCGGACAGTGATGTAGAATTCACAGCATTCCCAAACAATCTCTTCCACTAGTTCAGGTTTGAATCCACCACTGAGATTCATCACAGATCACTTCTGCCCTGAAGACACCCGCCCAAGCCCTAGCTAATTTATATAGAAAGATAATTAAAGATTCCGGAGGGTAAGACAGATTAGTGTCCCAACATGCTGATCCTTAATATCTTGGGCAAATCTTGCTTGTTTCGTGTAAAAATCTCTCTAATGAAAACACAGACTAATATCTACCTATATTTTCTGTTCTGGATAGGACAAAAATTTTAATCTTTTCCTTGTCAAACCTAAAGGAAGCCTACTTCGTAACTACAGTGTTTCCTTCATCCCTAACATTCAATTACCAAGAAGATGTATGTACCAGTATTTGCTTCAATTTCTCTTCTTTGTGAAAAGAAAATAGTTGTGATGGTCAAAGCAATTGAATTCATCCAGAGATGCTTGGAAGTTTCCTGTGCATTTTTAGCTTGCAAATGTCTAAATGCAGATAACTGAAAATCAGAAGGGCAAGCTGGATTAAACATCTCCTCAGCAATCTGTATTTGTTCTGTCTCTTTTGCAGACCATAAATATCACCATGGCATCTAAATCTCTTTGTTTTTTCTCCTAAGGAATTTTGGCATAGATAGCACTGCTTATTTTGACACATGAAGACAACTTATTTGATACTAATAGCTCTTTCAGCAAACACATTTTTAAAAACACAGCAAACATCTCCAGCCAGAGTGAATAAATGTATTTCATCCTTGTTAGCAGATCACTCAGCTATTCATAGTGCAGTTGCATTCTCGAACAGCTTTCTGTCAAGTGCTTCTTTCCAACTGGCAATGAAAAGAGTAACTACAGCTTGATGGAAGATTCCTTCTATCTGAATTCTGCCTCTCTTGCCTATTTAAAATTAATCAAATTAATAACTGGTTTCTGGTACCCACTTAGTTACCAGAATAAGCAACAGCAATTGTTGAATCAGAAATAACTGAAAAAATTGGCTGACCCTCTTCAGTTTCTATTGAAAATGCTTCAGTAAATATTGTGCAGAAGTAAAGCAGGATCTTGTATGATGTTTTTTATCAAAGGAAATATTATCACTCAAGTTGTTCGCAGTATTTCTGTGTGTACTCTCAGGGTGCCTATGCCACTGTTTTAAGTCCTGACAGATGAAGTCAAGATGAAAAAGTAAATGCAATTTCTGCAAAAACACTGGATACCTGAATTTGAACCTTAAATATTGAATGCTTCTATACAATTTGCCTAGAGAATAGGCCTTGGATGTAACATTTATCAGAGCATACCCTGTACATCTCATAACAAGGGCATAGTAGGTGATAAAGCCTGCTGACAGTTGCTGCTAATCAGAAAAGCAGCTCTCCAGAGCAAAAGGGCTGCTATCTGCGGGTTTTAGCATAGAAGACCAAACTGGGCTTTGCCACAAACCCACCGGCAGCTTTGATAAGATAACCCCTCTCTGCCTCTCTTCACTTCTCCCTCCCACTTAGATGTGTAACTGGGATAGCATTCCTACATAAGTGTATATGGTGCAACATAACCTCTGGTAGAAGCTTTCATGACACTGCAGTCTGCCCCAGTTTTTACAAGTCTTTAAACCACAAGGACTTAGCGTATATGGGTTCATGGGGCAGTGTCCTAGTGTTGTCAGATCTTGGAATGTCATCCAAGAACACTGCTGATAGCCATTGCTTCTGACTGTTGCATGCTGTGTCATTATTTTGAGGGCTGTGCTGACTGAAGACAATAGCTAGGAGGAAAGGGACAGAGGGGCACAAAGGAAAAGTTCAGAAAGTAACAGTAACAGCACCTCCCTTCATACATTTTAAAAATAATAACTAAATAAATAAAAAGTAATGTTGTGATTATTTTAGCTCCAAGTAGATGAGCAGACATCTTTTCCTTTCAGATCCTAGAATATCTGCTAAAATCTGAAGAGAGAGAACTTGGCAAAAAGATTCATGTTTTCTTCTCTGCCAGGCTCCCCAAGCTCACTCACACGGGTGTTGGCCTTTCTACTGCAGCTGCATAAAACTTAATAACAACTAATCAGTAAGGCAAAAATGAATGACAATCTATTTGATATGTACAGGAAAAAACTCAAATCCCACTGACTACAGTATTATCCTTGTATAATCCTTCTGTCACCATCAGCTTTGCTGTATTTATGGGCAAGATGAGCCTGAAACTGAGTCTAAACACATTAGCTGGCAACTTGTCAAATTATATTATCTATGAAGATAAATTCCATACTTGTGTCTTACGAGTTCCTGGACATCCTGCCTGAACACATTCCTGTGAACCTGGAAGGGAAGTTGAACCAGATGATCTCCAGAGTCCCTTCCAACCCCAACCATTCTGTGGTTCTGTGACCAGAGATAATAAACCAAACCATTCTGAAGCTGTTCAGGCAGCTGGGAATTCTTTCACCATGGCTTCTTTTTCTATGGACCAATTGCATTTTGTCACCAGGCAATCTCAGATTTGCATCAACACTTTGTAGTGGGGAAAAAAAAGGGAATCTAATAACCAAATCTTTCATAGTAAATACCTCAACTGTCACTCTCTGAGCTGTTCTGTATGCAATTAAACTTCCACATGCTGTTTATCAAGTTTAAAGTTGCTGTTTTTATCTCAGTTAGAAAGTACCTTAAATTACTGTATTTTCAGAACCTGGGAATACAAAACCAGCAGAATGAGTTGGATTTCAGATTCATAAAATATTGCATTCATTGGCATAAAAAAGAGAGTGATTTTGTTTTGTTACAAAACCAGCACAAGCTCTGGTCTTTGATCTTGGAAAATTAAATTAGGTGTAACTCTATTATTTCTACATTTACTGGCAATCAGAGGAGAAATACACCCTGGGTGATGGCATTTCTGCATTGTTATAAATTGTAATAAAGACATTGGCATTTCTATGGAAATAAAAGGCAATCTAGTCTTTTTATCTGCAAGCAATCAAGTTTTTCTTACAATCACAGAACCACAGAATGAGAAAGGTTAGAAGGGAGCACTGGAAGACCCTGGTCCAACCTCCCTGCTCAGGCAGGGTTATCTGAGTGCACACGGCACAGGATTCCATCCAGATATTTCTTGAATATCTCCATTGAGGGAAACTCCACAAACTCTCTGGGCAATCTGTTCCAGTGCACTATCACTCACACTGTAAAGAACCTCTTCCTTAGGTTCAGGTGAAACTTCTGTGCATCAGCTTCTGCCTTTTGCCCTACTGCTCGGCATCACCGAGCAGAGCCTGGCTCCATCCTCTTGACACCTTCCCTTCAGATACTCATAGACATTGATGGAGTCCTCTCTCAGCTGTCTCTTCTCAAGGCTGAACAGACCCAGCTCCCTCAGCCTTTCCTCGTAAGAGAGATGCTCCAGTCCCTTAATCATCTTTGTTGCCCTTCACTGGACTCACTCCAGGAACTCCATGTCTCCCAGAACTGGACACATCACTGCAGGTGAGGCCTCACCAGGGCTGAGCAGAGGGGCAGGATCACCTCTCTGGATCTGCTGGCAGTGCTCCTCCCCATGTAACCCAGGATACCATGGGCCTGCTTGGCCACAAGAGCACCACTGGCTCATGAACTTTCCATATAGCAGAAGAACTTGACATTCAAATAATGTAAGCCTGTGAGAACTAAATGATGACTGACCATTTACGCCTGCACGAGGCTGAGAATTTTTTTCTTGCTATGTGCTACACGAATACACTGTCTAATTACAATTACAGATTTTTTATTTTATACTCATTTGATGCACAACCAGATGTACACCAGAGGGTGTTTTAAACTTTGGCTGAAGGTACAGCCCCATCATTTGGAGAGTGAGAAGATATGTGTATGTCAGTTTAGAAGTGCGGTTGTTTAGATTGGATCCTAGACTTTGAAAGGGACAGAATCAAGATTAGTCAGAAGGATTCCCAAAGTTACATTCGGCATCTTAATCAAGCCCAGTGTTTCTAGGCAATTGATCTGTAAAGTTATCAGCCATTTTCCTATTAGATTTCATGAGACAGTAAGTGAGTGAGATATCCCAGGCAAGACAGGATGCTGCTGCTAACATCTTATGGTCAGGCCCTTCAAAAGTAATCTCTTCCTTATCTATTTTCCTGTTGATGAGTGGCAACAATGACCTGAAAATATTTTTGAAGGGCCTTGATTAAAATCATATGCATAAAAAAACCCCTGAATTAAAAAGGCCATCTTCCCATATTATAAAACTGGGAGAATCTAAGCCCTGCAAACTAAGCAGTTTGTGTAAAAGCTAGAGGTACACAGTGATTGAACAACTTCCTGAAAGAAAAGCTGTTCACACAAGTAGCACAATTCTGCACTGACTGGTGAATAAAGAAAGCCACAAAGAGTTCCAGAAAGTTCTTTGGGAATCTTACAAGCACATATAGCATGGCCTGAAGGAGAAATTTGCTGTGTCGGCTGAACCAACAGGTGTGGTGGCTGGGGGACCAGAGAATCCAGGTGCTGAGGAAACCCGCTGGTGGGCAGGCCTAATAATGTAAAACTCCCCCTTTTACCTCAGTGACAAAGACCGCTCCCATCGACCCTATGGAGATTCGGTCTGTCTGATTGGCCTACAGACAGACATTCCTGGTATCCTTAAAAGGATATAGCCCAGCACCCACTCCACCCCCTCCTTATCCCCATTGGTTGTTTTTGCATTACCTCACTTCCCTCCTTGTATCCTATATAAGGCTATCCCAAACGGAAGCAGGCCCCTTTTTGCTGCTTTGCCTCGTCCTTCCCCCTCTGCCCCTCTGCTGCCCTGGACCCCTGGTCCCTTCCCCCCTTGCCTCGCCCTTTCCCCTGCTCCCTTGCCTCCTCGGAATGCATCGAAACAGATGAGTAATAAACTCCGGTGCTCCAGCAAGGGCCGCCTCTGACTCTTTGCCTCTAGTGACGCCTGAGCTGGCCAGCTCAGTGAGAGTGGCTGCGTGTCTCCACCGCACTGGTGAGAGAGCTGATCTGCGGGGTGCCAAGAAGCACCGCCAGAGGTTCCTTAGCCAACAGGTTCCTCTTGGGACAAGCAGAAATCTCTCCACCAACACACCTCACTACGGTGTTAGAAATGAACTCAGGCCATCTTGTGTCAGGCAGGCTGTAACCAGCAGTGCCAAACCAGAGCAGAAAAAAAGACATTTATACCATAACAAGTCTTAGCATCAAGAAGTGTGGTGTTGTTTATTAACCTTTGAGTCTCTGTGGTTGAATCAACATCGAAAGATCTTATGCTCAAACAGCATAATGCATAATCATTTACTGTTGAACAAACACACTCGGCAATGACGGAGTTGATTGAGAGAGGTCTGCTATCAAAAATCTTCAACCAGTTCAGGATCTGATAGACCAATGAAGGCTCTGAGAAAGAATAAACTTGTTGAAACACAAAGAGCAACAGTAGAAACCCTGTATGCTTTTGACAAGGTAATTAAAACCTCTGCAAGACAGAATTTTAAGCAGTTCAGTCATAATGAGAACGTACACACAAAAAGGAAAATACGTCACCCAACCAAACATCACGTATGAAGAAAAAGTGTAGAAACCACTTTCAGTTAATAGATGTGATAGAAGGGACTACTTGGGTAGCAAACTGTTTTTAGAAATTGATTGTGACCTTAAATAGAAAACCTATTTTCAGAGCTTTTCAAAATGGGGAACCTTAGTTACACAATTCAAAATATACTTCAAATCTGATGACCAGATGAGTCAAATTCTGCATATACAGAAATGACATTTTGCTGAATGTACTATATTGCTGCTATTAAATCTCACACTGCTTTTGAACAATTTGGCCATAGGAGAGAATTGGAAGAGGGAAGAATAGGAAAGAAAGGGAGAAGGTCAGTAGTGCTGAAAAGTCAGCTAGTAACATTGTTACATTCTTTGGTAAGAACTAAACCTGACAACTTCAGGTTTTTGTCAGAAGTTTTTAATTAGGAAAGAACCCACAACCCTCCTTTCCAGCACCCACCTACACTGCATTGACTAAAATAGACCGTGGAGCTACAGATAGTTTTCCCCAGACCATCAACAGAATTCATAGTACTGAATAGTAGAGTTATCCTAATTTCTTTAGCCTTTATCATTTTTTTTGTGTTGAGATCATATTTGTTTTAAAAAGAGTTTCAATTTTATTTTTACAGGCAGCAATACTTACTGAATATATTCTCTAAGTGTGTGCTAGGCAGCACCATAGCAGGGTAGAAAGAGAACCTGTATCCAACCACAGATCTGTAAGCCTGCAGCATTATGCAATATCCTTCAGTCCACACTCTCTTTTAAAAAAAGTTTCCAAGCATTGAGTAATGTGGCTTTGCAGACCAAGATGGGCTCTGGAGGGAAAAAACCTCACAGAAAACCCTCTGTAAAAACTATTACAGGCCCTTCATTGTACAAACAATAGGCATGCACAAGAGAAACAGTTTATGTAATTATAGAATGGTCTCACTTGGAAGTGACCTTAAAGACCATATAGTTTGACCCGCCTGCCAGGGGCAACACCTTCCACCAGACCAGGTTGCTCACAGCCCCATCCAATCCAGCCTTGAACACTTCCAGGGATGGGAAGTCCACAACTTCTCTAGCCAGCCTGTTCCAGTGTCTCACCAACCCCCAACAGTAAAGAAATTCTTCCTAGTATCTAATCCAAACCTAGTCTCCTTCAGCTTAAGGCCATTTGCCCTTGTCTTACTGCTTTTGTGAAAAATCCCTCTCCAGCCTTCTTGTATCTCCCTAAGATACAAGCTAGAAAAACACTTTACGCAGTAGACTTAATGGAGGAAATACAGAAGGTATACTTTGCTTCCACTAAAAGCTTTGATTCTCACAAAAGGACAGAGTAGCTGTACTTGAAGCAGATTGGAAATAAAATACAGGACCTAAAAGTGTTACCCTGATGAACTGTCTTAGACTTAGCAGCAAGTACTATGGAATAAGAATGATCACTAACTTGAGACTAAAGTATTACTCTCCTTTTAAGAGCTCTTTTGGAGCCAGGCAACTCATACTGCTTCCTTAGCACTACCCTAAAGACATTTGTTTTCATTGTCACTGGACGGCGTCTCTCAGGATTTTTTGCAGCATCTGAGATGAATTTACGGTCAACAGCAAAGACACTGGTCTGGAAATGGTCTCTCGGATGACTCACTTCTCTGAGGTCCCTTCTTCCCTCTGCCCGTACCTGCCACACCTTCTCGCACCTACATATTATACCACAGCTTCTGCTTTCATTACCTTTTGTTCAGACATCCTTGTACTCAGCTGCTACATACCAAAGAACTCAAGTACAAATATCTCAGCACAGTTAAGAAAATGCAAGTGGGAATTTTTTATTTTGTTTTCAAAGCACACATTATCTTCTTTCCACCTCTGTAAAGGGATGAGCCCTAGGGCTATAGAGAAATCTTTTCAGACTGATCCAAACCGTAAGAGAAATTATATGTTTGCAAATTCACCAGTTACTGCCCTTTCTCTTTCAGCTTGCAAGTAATAGAACAAATTCTGGTATCAACAATTTTATATCTGCACTATTTAAAAGTTGTATTTCATTTTTCAAGTTGGACACTTACACAAACTGTTTAGGGAAAAAAAAATTACTGTGATTGTATTGCAGGGTTAACAACAGAAGACAAGAATTCAAGATGAGATTTATTTTTTTCGGTTAAGGAGTAATGCGAGAAAACAACAGACAAGAATTTCACTTTCTCACACCTTCACAGGCAGACTTGGTCAAAAAATAAGAAACCAGATTACGGCCACCAAAAGCTAGCATGTTCCCCAGAATGCTCATCAAATATTTAAGTATCAAGGACAAAATCAAGACTTACACATAGGGACTTCATATCTGGCCTTTGGAGAATAAGCATTTTGCTGAAACCTGTCATTCAGTCTAAACTGAATCAGATTTTTCTCCCAACAAAAGCATCTACACTCAAAGACTGGTAATAGCATAACTTACTGGGTGGCAGATGATTAAATCTTTGCCAGACTGGCTGAGAATTTTAGCTTAGAAAGAGGTACTGGACTCCCGTCATATTTGTATCTATGGCCTTAGACTACTATCTGTTTACTGTCAGTCCTGAATTTTGAATGCAAGAATAAGAGGGTCTAAATTAGTGTTGTGCAACACAGAGAAGGGCAACCAAAGGAGTATGAAAGAAAAGCAATCAACAAGACAGTTGAGAAACAGGAAGCTGAAAGCAGACCATCTTTTTCAGCTGCTATTTACATTTTTTTAAATCTTTGTGCAAAGGATATGAATTTGGATCCTGGGACTAGAAAAAAGTACAGCATGGTAAAAGATAAACAAAAGAGTTCTTAGTAAGGCCCCAAATCTCTCACAACTGAAGCCTCTCATCCCTGTCTCAAATAACAAACAATCATCAACTACTTTATTGGTTTAGAGTTGTAGAATAGATTTCCATCCTACTGAAAATAAGAATTTCTGCCCTGCTCAGGAGAAAGTTTAGGTGCTGCTGACCTTCGCTTCTTTCTGAAGATGTGCATTAACCTTCTTAAAATACTTTTGCTATGAAAAGCTTTTGTTTAGATGCCCATGTATGCTGAAAGAAAAAATAGAAAATAAGACGTTATTAGCTGCACAATTATAAGACCAGAAAAAACCCAAAGCAATAGACAAGAACACAGGAAAATTTAAGAGAGTACACCCATAATTACATTTATTAAAAGACATGCTACAACAACTAGAGTTAGGAAAAGAGTTAGGTATAGATATTAAGTAATCAGAAAACACACTAGCCTAAAAAATCAGAATGTATTACAGCACAAACAAAATCAAATTCACCATGCACTACACAGTCACAAAATAGATTTCTTTAATACATCTTACATCTTCTTTCAGTTTTAAGTCATCTCCACAGACATGGAATACTTTTCATGCAATGCCACAAGATGCTTTACAAATGAAAGCTGTTGCTTATTAAAATATACAGATAATCTTTTCATATAAAAAATTTTACATTTTCATTTGTTTCCCCAAACACTCTTTTGCCAGATTAAAAAAAAAAAAACAAAAAACAAAAAACCAAACAAAACACGGTGTTACAAATATTTACAGTATTTTCATGTGTTAGATGAACATTTTTATAAACCAAAAAGGAACTTTTATGAACAGATCATGTAAAATGAGGGAATGACAGCCATTCTTAGAGACATTTACTGTGTCTTGAGTACAGTACTAAAAGCAATGTATTAACTTTTTGCCTTCTCTCACACCATTTGGTTCACATTACAATCTCATTTCCCACTGTTTCTACCACCAGTAATAGTCTCAAATAGAGGCCACTTTGCACGCGTTTTCCCATCAGAAAGGAGTGTGAGAGAAAACAGGTTTTCATACATCTCAGTAAAACCAGAACAGTCTTTGGTCAGAGAGTGAAGTGACATTCTGATGTAAGAATCTGCTTGGTTAGCAACTTTTGTCTTGTGCTGCAGCAGTTCTATGGTGAACTTTTGGAGAAAGTAGGTAACATATTCAAAAAGAATTGGAAAGTGCTTCAAATGAAGTTTATATGTGTACTTCCATAAATAAAGCAGAGTTTCCAAGAACTGAAAAACTGCTTACAGTGATGACATTACTCTGCTTAAGTAAAAGCCTTCTTCATTTATCAAGGACCTTCAATTATGTAAGCATTTGATTTCCTTGGGACTGCTCCAAGCACAACACGTCACTATTATCTGAAGTTGGAAATAAGTGAGTTATGCTTGGATTCCTACATATTGCAGTACAAAAGAAAAAACTGCAATGGGAAATACAGTAGAATAATTAAATCTGTATTGAAACAGCTGTAGTTCACTTCTTGTATAGCCAGTAGACAATATTAATTTTTCACAATATAAATATACATTTTCCAGAGGGGGAAAATGTATTTATTATACTAAGACACCTACAGATATGAAAAACCCTACATATAAAACTACTGAAGGCACAAAAACTTTGGTCCAATTTTGTTCCTATATCACATCCCCCATCAATAAAACCCTGAAGTTAAATACCTCAGAAATTTATTTTATATTCTAGCTGTTAGGATTTACTTTGAAAAGAGCAGGCAAACAATCTTATAGATAGCAAACAAAACTTCAGAAGACAGAAGATAAAGTTAATTTAAAGAAAAAATTCTGTGCAATCTGACTAGTATCCTTTCAGCACAACAGTAACAAGACTAAGTCTGGTAGTTGTGCTCTAGCTAACAACATATCAGGGATAAAGATTAAGGCAAAACAATGCTTTTTGTAGGCAGCTGAGCTCTCATTTGAAAAACACAAGTATAAGCTAATAGCATAAAATGACAAGTAGTAGGTCGACACCTCTTATAAAAATCCCCAACTTAGCCATTTCCTACTGACATGAATCAGAGGAGGGCAAGATAATTGGTCAGACAGACCTCACCGCCAGTACCATCCACAAACGCTAATAGTTTTCTTGGCATACAAACATAGGTTTGCTGCCTGTAATCAGAAAATGTCACAAATAGGCAAGTTTCCACAGATATGTGGAATGTCTTCTGAATAAAAAGGACCTCAGTTTATCAGTACACAAAACCAGTGCAACTTACAAGACCAGCAGACAAGGCAACTGAGTCAAATTATAAGTCAAAGTTTCAGAAATTGGTTCTGACATTTTAAGAGTCCTGCAGAAATTCAAAGAACCAGAAATTTGACCATTACATAACAAATCAAGGATCATTTGAAAAGGCACTTAGCTGCACCTGGGTTGTTAAAAAGGCCTTATCACACTTTGAACCAAGTGTGCATCCATCAAAAAAAATGGACTAGGAGGTAACTCAGAGTTGATTCAAGGATACGACATGTACAAAGGCATAACCATACAGTCATAGAATCACAGAACATGCAGAGGTGGAAGGGACCCACAAGGATCATTGAGTCCAATTCCTGGCCCCGCACAGGACAGGCCCAAAGAATCATACCATGTGCCCAAATTCCAACTTACACTGTGCACATTATCAGATACTTCACGAATTATTTAAACAGAAATTAATGACATATGTTAAAGAAATTATAAACCTATCTTTAACAACTTAAGGCCACAGTATAGAGAAGACGAAGCCAGGATCCTCTTCAGAGTTACACAGTTAACAGAGGAAAAGGCAAAAGACATACGATGCAGTGTGTTTAAAGCCTAGTTACATATTAGGAAAGCAAATTCACAGTGAGGAGTGCCAAACAGAACAGCAAATTTGTTCTGTTTCTCAAACAGAGAATTTGTTCCATTCAATTTTTTTAAATTTACATGGACAATTCTTTGAGTAACTGCTTAAAGTTGTCTGTAATCTGACTGAAAGGTAGGACTAAGGCCTTTGGAGGTTCCTTTCCATCCACATCACTGTAAGACTCTGCAGAATAATATCATTCTTTCCCAAATCTTGCTCTTTTCACAGATATCAAGGGATCTGCTATTACATGCTTTAGAGAATCAGGAACTGAGATGCAACTGTGCTTTTGCAGTCAGGCACTCATGAGTCAAGCATGAAGTATAAAAAATATTCATTTTGCCATGATCCTTCACTAACAATGCATTGTAATAACTAAGGGGTTATATTTGTGCTTTTAATCATTCAAGGCCGAACACTAAATGGGAAAAATTAGCCTTAACTAGTGCCTTCATGCTGCTAAGCAAACGTTAAGATGTACTGTCATGTTTCAAAGGTTGTCTGCACATCTTGTAAAAGTAGATCTCCCTAAAAGGCAGCGTCTTTCACAAATCTAAAAGTATGTTGACAAGAATAATTTGGTTGCAAAAAAAGAACAATAAAGGTGAATCAAAAAAGATACACAATACTTGTATCACAAAACCAAAAAACGAACATAATAAATACCCACATTCAGATTTTTCCTAAGTTAAAAATGTCAGGATTCTGCAGGCAGTCTTTTCATCAGTGCTCACAGTCAAAGGGAAGGTGTTTGAAAGGGCTAGTCAAATCTGTTGAATCAACAAATTGTTCTGGGGCTGTGTCCCAGTCAGGGGTTTAGCTGCTTTGACCATGGGACTTGCTTTCAGAAACTGGGTCTAGGCTGACAGGGTCCATCTGTCAGAAGAGGGGAAGAGCATCTTCTGCCACAGGTTTGCCAAGCTGGTGAGAAGGGCTTTAAACTAAAGATGTCAAGGGGAAGGGAACCTCAGTCCATCCCACTCCTACCAATTGGAGTGCCAGTGCCACCAATAGATGCCCAGAGCCTGAAGAGGCATCACAGGTCAGCAGAAAAGCACCAGAAGAACAACACAAAGGTATTCCAGCCACTGCAGCCAGTAAGTCAGCTTCATTAGTGTCTCAACTCCAAAGCATCTATGCAATAGCACATAAGAAAGGGAATAAACAAGAAGAGTTAGAGATGTGGGCATGCCTGTAGGCTATGATCTCATTGGCATGTCACTGACACATAGTGGGATGGCTCCAAAGAGTGGAGTGTTGGAATGGAAGGATACAGGCTCTTCAGGAAAGACTGGAAAGGTAGACAAGGAGGTGGTGTTGCCCTCTATGTCAATGACCAGCTGGAGTTCATGGAGCCTCAGCTGGGGATGGATGAGAGTTAATGGGTCAGGACTAAAGGCAGGCAAGGGACAGGTGACTTTACAGTGGGGGTGTGCTACAGACTGTCTGACTAGGAAGACAGAGAAGATAAGGCCCCTTACAGACAGAGAGGAGCAGCAGCCTTGCGTACACAAACCTTGTTCCTCATGGGGAATGTCAACCACCCTAATATCTGTCAACACAGCAGCACATGAACAATCCAGAAGCTTCCTGGAGTGCATTGATGATAACTTCCTTCTCTGAGTGATAGAAAAGCCAAGGAGAGGAGGTGCTATGCTGGACCTTTTTCTCCTAACAAGGAAGGGCTGGTGGAGAATGTGAAGCTGAAGGGCAGCCTGAACTGCAAGGACCACAAAATGAAGTTTGAGATCTTTAGGGCAGCAAGGAAGGTGCACAGAAATCTCACTACCCTGGACTTCAGGAGAGCAGACTTTGGCCTCCTTGGGGATCTGCTTCATAGAGTATAATGGGATAAAGCCCTGGAGGGAAGAGGAGCCCAAGAAAGCTGGTTGATATTCAAGGATCACCTCCTCCAAGCTCAGGAGTGATTATCCCAACAAAGAGGAAGTCAGGCAAAAACGTCAGGATGGCATTAGGTGAACAAGGAACTCCTGGATGAACTCAAACACTAAAAGAAAGGGTACAGAGGGTAGAAGTAACAACATTTAGCCCAGAAGGAAAAGAGGTTTTCTGAGTGGCTCAAGTCTATAAAACTGTGAAAGCTAAAACTTCCCTTGAAAAAGGGAAATAAGGAAGACCCAGGTAACTGTAAGTCTGGCAGTCCCACCCAGGTTCCCAGTAAGATTATGAAGTAGACGGCTTCCTTAAAGGCAAATCATGCCTGACAGATTTAGAGGCCTCCTAAAACGGAGTTACAGCAATGGTGGATAAGAAAAGAGCAAATGATGTCATCTACCAGGACTTGTGCAAAGCACGACACTGTCCCACAAAACATCTTTGTCTCTAAACTGGAGACATGGATTTGATGGGTGGACGTCTAGCTGGACAAGGAATTGGCTGGATGGTCACATTCAAAGAGTTGTGGTCAACAGCTTGATGTCCAAGTGGAGACCAATACTGAGCAGTATTCTGTAAGGGTAAGCACTGGTACCAGAGCCGTTAAACACCCTTGTTGGTGACATGGACAGTGGAATTAACTGCACCCTCTGCAAGTTTGCTGACAACACCAAGCTGTGTGGTGCAGTCAACACACCTGGATGGAAAGGTTACCATCCAGAAGGACCCGGACAGACTGAGAGGTGGGCCTGTGAGAACCTCATGAAGATCAACCCATACCATTCTGTGATTCTGTGAAATCCAAAAGGTAACATCTCTTAGGGGAATATTATTCCTAAGCCAGTTGAACTTTGAAGTACATAGAACATTCTGCATATTTATATAGTTGTGTTGTACAGCACTTATAGCTGCTTCTGTGCAGTTAGATTGGGTGCCACTGCTGAGGAACACTTTCACTGAAGTAGCTCAGGGTGCAGCTGCAGTGGGAGCTGCAGGTTGAGCTCCGGCTGGTGGAGCCCAGGCAAAGAGGCTGCAAAGAGCACAACAAGGGCCAGGGGACCTGTGTGCCCAGCCAGGGGACAGGACACTGAGACATGACAGCAGCCGATGATCCCAGAGCTTCCCACACTCAGACTGATAAGGTGATAAAAGCCCAGGGGTTCCTTTGTTCTGGGTCAGAACCAGCTTGAGCTGTTACTTTGTTATTGCACTGTGATGAAATTATTTTAAGGGTTGGGATGCCTGAGACTCTGTTATGGAAAACCTGGGGTCAACCCAGTAAGGAAACCTGGTGTGACTGTGTGAGTAGAGGGGCATAGCTGGGAAGGGGCCTCAGTCCCAGCTCAGGTGGTGCAAGAGTGACTGCCAGAGTGGCTCCTGGATGGTTGGGCAGGAAAATTTCCTTAACACTACATCTGTAATCAATTTATGTACATCAAGGTAGTATCTGGCAAGCTACTACTGGGCTGATTTTACAAAAATAATTCAGAGGGAAAACTAGAGAAAGCTCACTACAGAATACTCAGATCATGGTAGAAACATGCTCTTTCTTCTAGAAGGACAAAGTCATACAATTCAGATGAATGAAAACAATTATGAGTGGCAGAACATTACAGCAGAAACAAATTCTGCAATAGTTAGAAGTAAATAAATGCCACGTTTGAAAGAAATAGGTCTTCAAAATGCAATAAAGTAAACTTGAATTTATATTCAATTAATTTCTGTAAAAGAAAATGCTAGTGGAAAAAAGTTCTTAAAATGAAATTTAGGTTTTAAAAACACGATCAGAAGTCATCACTATTCTTCTGTACACTCATGACAAAACCTAACTGCATCTCAGCTAATTCCCCAAAGAGAAATCAAGATTCAGTATCAAACTTTTTCTCGTACTTACAAAGGAAAGAATGACAGCATTCTATTACTTTAAGTTTAATACTGATAAAGAAATGCAGAAACCCGAAAGAGAATATTGTGATACAGCCAGGGTCTCTCAAAAAGTTAGATGAAGTCCAGAAACTGAACTGGATTTGCTATTTGGCCTTCCTGTATAGGTTTTTTTGGGTTTTTTAGTATGTTTTCTCTAGGTGTGAATTTTTTATCAGTGAAGTACTACCATCAGAGAAGTGCAACTAGGTAAATTTAAAGAATCCCTATGTGATTCCATAACGAATGAAACCTCATTCCCATCTATATCCAATCTCCATAAGAAAGAACAAGAAAGTAGAATTCAAAGTATTAATTAATGAAAAAGTACATCTTAAAGTATCATGGAAAACATTTTCAAAAAGACCAAGTGGAGAATTTTCACAAAGCCCACAATATTTTTGCAAGATACTTCAGATAACACTCTAATCTATTGTATCATACACACATAGTAAGGCACATAATAAGAAATTAGGTAAATAAACAGTAATTTAAGTATTAGACTTTAGAGTGGTAAAAACCTCGAGGTTTAATTTTTCTGCCCTGAAAGATGACTTTAGCAAAAATAACTTCTTAAAAACGTGAGAAACCATCACAGACCTGAATATTTTCCATAAGATTGCAAACATTTAATTATTTAGAGAAGTGTAAAAAATTATTTTAAATCAGGACCATTTTCCTGTTTTATTTTCTCCAAGGTACTATTACACATCCTTTCATAGTAGAAATAGGACATCAAACTTCCAACCTACAGTCAAGTTAACCTAATTCTCCAATACCATGTCTTGAAGAAACTTGTCAAATACCTTTTACTCCACAGAGAGAAGGCACTGCCTTTTCTCTAATAATTTAATCTATAAGAACAGCACAGACTTTTTATTTTTATAAACAAGTTATTTGTAAAGATTTACCAAAGTATGTAAACACACTGTGGTAACATAAATACTATTTAGAGGATACTCACAGTTACTGTTTGCTTTTCTTCAAGAAACTCGAGCACTATTTCACATTCAAATTAGTGTTTAATCTGCACAGAGTAGATTTACCATTTCATGAAACATACTCATTTGGTACATTGTCAAAGCACTCTAAATTGTTTTGTAAGGCTGATTTCAAACAAAAGCTGAAAGGATGTTCTCAAAATATAATTTTAAGTAGGAAATTTGATGATAAATATTGTTGCTAAAACTATTTCACAGAAGAATTTATGGATGACATTCGCAGCTAGAATCAGAAAAAACCATCACTTAATTCTTTGTGTATGAATGAGGTTTTTCTTTTAAGAGACAGAGTTGGTCACAGCTGTCTCAGTCTCTGTTTGAAGATTTTACTAAAACCATTATGCAGCCTTAAAGGGAAAGTTCACAGAAAATTCAGATTGAAGATTTTGAGAAGGAAACTCTGAGATGTTGGTTTTCTCCGAAGTCGTGATTGTGAAGCTCAATGAGAGCATGAACTGCTTCTTCCACAGAGCCCAGCTGGATAAGAGCCATTTTGCAATCTTTCCTGAAGTACAATAAAAACTGTTATTAATCCTAACCAAATTTTCACTAGCCAACACAGAAAAGTGACATAAGTGGTTTTTTTTCTCAGCCATATCACACACACTGGACACTCGTACATCAAAAGAATCAGAACTATTTATGCATCTGCTAAAATGTAAAGATAACAAAACTACATAAATTTTGCTAATCTATGATTTGAAGTCATGTCATTCTTTCATTACACTGGACTTCAAAAAGCTAGGTCAAAATAAGGCTTGAAGACCTCTAAGAAATACTTGCATTGTCCATAAAGATGGGATTATTCTAGCACGTATGATTGTACTAAAATAATGCTGCCAAGTAACCTTGATTAATGTAGATACATTGTCATCACTGTCATTTTTTATATGGCATTTTACATACACACAGCTTGTATTTTTTCAAGAAGTGAGCATTTACTTTCCTTGAACTTATTTTACTTTGAACAGACATGGAATTTGTCAAAAGGCTACATATTTTTAGTTTAGTTATGCTAACACAGTATTCTATTTAAAATGTTAAGACTAAAAGTATCATAAAAATCATGATAGCTATACCACTTTTGCCTTTAGCTATATATATATGGAATTCTGCCTATAGTTATATACACATAGAAAGTCACAAAAAAGCAATTAGCTATTTTCCAGGATGAAAGCTTGCTTAGCAATTTTACAAGAGAACTTACTGGAAAAATTTGAAGCCTTTCACAGTAGATCCTTTACTTGTAAAAAGATTCTTCAAATCATCGACAGTAACAGAAGGCCTAATTGAAAAAAAACAAAAAATAAACAAAACAAAACCAAACTTCCCTCAACTCGTGGAAGAGCACAGAGTTCTGTAATAATATCAAGATTCCAATTTTGGCTTCTAAACTAGTTTTTGCTGTTTAAATTTATTTCCACCAACTCGAAACATGTCAACACTTCAGCCCAAAACACTTGCCTTTTACTCTACATTTTAGTATCACATTGTGCTCCAAGAATATTTTAGACACACTCTATTGTTTTTCATCCAACCCTGTTTCTTTCTCAGTTAAATTCAGATTGCATAAAAATCTCCTAAAATCTTAAGGAATACATTTCATCTTGCAATTTGTGGAAATGCACTTCACATATTTTCAATTTTGAAAGATTTTCATTTTACTCAAAAAGCTGTGTTCAAAGTCATAATAATTTCTTTTCTTACTTGGGCAAAATTCCATAGTTTCCTTTTTTCCCTCCCTACACAGCCGCCAAACAAGAGAAGCCTGTAAAAACTTCTATTTGGCTGTTACTCCACACACTGTTGACAACATTCTAGACATAAAAAAGATTATTTCAGTCTCAAAGAGCACACTAAATACTTTTTTTCTTTCTTACAATTTGCCCTCCGCATAAGAGATCTGAATTCTGTAGAAACAGTTCTTTAAAAAGTTTTAGAATTATTAAAAACTGTATCTATATTAAATAACATCAATGATGAATTTGTTGTCATGTTCATTACCTCAAAAAACATGTCTTTAACCTTTATGAAAATTTGTGGCACGCGATTAAATATCTCAAAAACAAAAAGCACACTCTCAAGAAACTGTAAACTAATCAAAACTCAAAGAAGGTATTTCGTTCAGTTACCCTCTTTGCTAATGATAAAAACAGGACAGTTAAAGGATTCAATTATTGTTAATCACATACCAGAATGACCTACAGCAGAATGAACTGTAAAAGGCCAAGGAAAGAAAACTAAAACTTATGTCAGACTTTGTAACTTGACAACATAACCTAAAAAACATCTCTCCAAGAAGATCACACATGCAGATACTCACGGGATGTTGGAGAGATGCAGGGTGGCAGATGGAGGAAAGATATTTTGGAAGTTCTTAGAGCAAGGATTCTTAAAGCGATGTAATGGGCTATTGCTATAGTCCTTTGTCAGACCTTTGTCCTCTTGTCCCTCACGAGGAAGTTGAATTGTCTGATATTTTGAAAGAGTAGCATGCATGACCCTTCCATAAAGCCTCTGTCCATTCAAGTAGTTGATAGCTAACCAGTGGAAATGTAATTTGAACAGGAATTAATGGAGGAGAAGAAAAGACAATTCTTTGAATACTAATATTGTTATCTACTTAGTGTCAGATATTACATACTAAATCTAAACTGCAACTTCCACATCGACCATGTGGGCTATGTCACAACATTACATTTAAAAGAGGTATAAGGATGTAATATAATCTCTAGTTCAAATGCCAAAAAAATGCAAAACAGCATCTCAATACAGACCAGTTGATTACTCTTAAATAGCTAGATATAACAAATTACAGGAAAATAATGTAATGTATTGTTAAAATACACGACAGAAAAGTTGCATGTTTTAATTCTACTATTTACTAGACTGAGATTTACAGGACTTTTTTTTAAACCACTATGAGTATTATCAAAGTTTGAATGTAGTAATGCAGCACAATGATGAATTTAATTTGTTTATGCTTGTCACTGACAGATGACAAATTCCTCCTTTATATTAAACTCATGTTAGCTTGAAGCATAACTGTGCCTTAAAAATCAATACCTAATTGAGCCTGGGTTGCATCTGCCATCTGAACCAAAGCAATTCCTCTTTTCTTAAACATGATCTTCACACGATGCACATCACCATAGACACCTGTGGACATCCAGAAAAGAAATTTTTTTAGAGCAGTACTAGGAAAAGCACAAGCACTACTATGAAAGGCCAAGTCTGTTTCTTTTAGTGTCTAACATTAGTGATACAAAGAATAATCAGCTCATTAAACAGGTTGGTTAAAATATTAGTATAAGGAGAGTTTTAAAGTTTGTGTATTATTTTCTGAGGCTCAAAAGTGGAGGAAAATCCCCCGGATCCTAGTTATACTACTGCATGTTTATGTTCAGTTTTTAGGTAGTGCAATAGTTGCCAAAGTCCTCTTAACTGAGGCATATTAAAATATTCCTCTGCCAAACATTGTCCCCTGCAACTAATGCACAAGCCAATTCTGTACAGCATTTCCTCTGATGCAACCTCTGTTTTTTCATCTAACTTTGCTTTCCCATTTTTTGCAGTAAACAAATTGGACCACACACCGAAATTCTTCTGACACTAACTGTTTTGCCATTTTGGTACCTGTGGCTTATAAGTCCTGACTCAACTTACTGCCATTTTAAAATCAGTGCATTCTCTCAGTGCATTTCCCAGACATGCACAGAACAACGGAGTTTGGATTAACCAGCATGGGTCAGAAAAATAAAAGAACCACTAGCCCTGTGGTTTCTCAAGGTATATTTGACATATCTTACCAAATAGGATGAAAAGTCCATAAGGTGTGATGGCCTGTTTAAATGATAAAATGAGTATATTATTTCTAAAGCCATGCAAATAAAGACATCTATTCCATAAGTGCATGGTAAACAAAAAGAATGGAAGAGATACTGCACACTAATACTTAAACCTATCTCTCCAAAAGCCATTCCCTGCAATAACCACAGTGTATGGCACTCTTGTTAATATATATTTGCTATGCACATGTAAAATATGTAAACAAGCAAACACTTCAGCTCATGCATTTTCATCACTCAAGACTCATTCTGTCATGCTGCGGAAGCTATTAATGTTTTAAGTAGCTTCATTATTTGACCTTACTCTTTCTAAGCTAGCAGGCCATTCTCTGAAAAAAATGAAAGACATTTGCTAAACTAAAAATAAAGCATTAAAGAACTCCTTTGTATTTTGTAAACAATAGACAATACCAACAAAACTAAACCCAGTTGCTTCAAAATGTGTTTGCTTTGTCTTCAATTTTGTCCTCATCCCTCTACATGGCCATGACATTCTAAAGGGAGACACAGACAATGTAACTGTTTATGTATGAAGCATATAGAAAGTGGTATTTAAATTGTATTCAACTAGAAGCTGTGAATGGAAAACTAGATATTGAAAGGAATTATTTTTCTTCAGTGATTCTCAACTAAATTCTTGTGCACCAAGTACCAAAAAAGATAATTTACACTCTAATGCAGTCAAAATTTTTTCAACGGAGGCAAAGGTTTTGCCAGTAATGAGTACCAAAAATATCTGCGTATCAGAAGCACTACTCGCACTCTCTAACCCTATTCCTTCTCAACTTCTAAAATGTGTACCAAACATACCTAAATTATTCAAAAATAGAAGACATTGCAGCATAAGAGAAAGCCCATAGCCATTTATCATCGGCATTTAGTAGCAGAGAAAAATTACTGTCAATGTAAAATTTAAATTTATCAAGACTTTATTCTTCAGGCCCAAATATTTTAATTCAGGACGGAGGTTTCTGTTTTTAAAAAGACATTTCTTATTCAAATGAGACCGCAATATTTCTACTTAAAAAAAATGGGGGGGGAATAATGAAAGACAAAACCAGATAATTTAAAAGCCATTAAGGAATGTTTAAATGCACACTGAAACTCCGCAACAGGAGAGAAATATGAACTGAAATAAGGTCAACCAGATTTTCTATGCAGAGAAAAAGGAGTTACAGGGGTCAGACAACCAATTCTGAAGGATAAGTGTTACAGAACTGCCAAGAAATATATTTCCAACAATTAATGCTGTTGTACGTTCTTATTTATCCTTTTAAAAAGTTGAGCATTACTTAATACATTGATATTGTATCATTCATTACAGCACTAAGTTCTGCATGAATTCTTAGCTATGATTAGCACTACATAAAGCATCAATGTCCTAAGAAGAGCTTCACATTTGCTTATTCTTAAGAAGCACATGCCTTTCAGATTTAGAAAATCATCTTAAATAGTCAGGTGCAGAAAGCACATCTGCAGCCATCATCAGAAACTCACTGATATATTGAAAAATCAAAGAAAAAGTGACTTGTCTTACAGCCCTATCTACAACTGGTTTTTCGATGCTTACTGTGAAATTGGCTGTTAGTACGAAAACAGAAACAGAACAATTACTTAAAGAAGCTGGTGAACAGATTTTTAAACCTCAGAATATGAAGGTAATTTTGCCAACAACTCCTTTTGCTAAAAACTCCTAACAGTTTTACAGTTAAGTAAATGCATTGAGTGTGTATAACAAGAATTTTACATTGCTGCAATAGGGGTGCTTATCTACAGTCAGAAAGAATTGTGTTTTAAGTCACGGCCCTGGTAAAGCTTGATTTTAATTTTTTAAAAATGTATATTGCTTTTAATTAAGCATTGATCAGTGTTCGAATAACATGAGTAAGATTATAGACCAGCCTATTTCCACTACAAAAATAATTTTCCAAGTTGTTCTTGGTAATTTTACTGCCACCATATGAAAAAGCATCTGTGTGGTACTATGAAAATTGAACATGTGTACTTATTAACTTATAAAAATAAATGTAGAGTGATGTCAATAACACAGTGTACCTGTGTTGCTCTTCTTCAATCTGCTAAAAGTTGCAAAACTAGACAGGATCCCACATGTTTAGAAAGGTACTTGATTTGGCATGCTTTTATTTTCTTTTCTCTTCCCTGCTTTCCATCTAATTCCTTGGATTTTAACCAATGTAAGAAAAAATTCTTTGCCTTCTTTACAGATAAAACAGCACAAAGATGAGTCATGCTAACAGAGGTATCAGTAAATTATCATATGTGTGTTATTTACATCTTCAAACATTTCTTACATTTGACCATAGACTTTTCTCTAATTATTAGCTACACTGCTAACATAGGGTTCCTAAAGTAAATTCTGTTAGGAAGCTTTTCACTGATGACTGGAGTTTTTAAACCTCATCAATACTGCCAACTACTTAAAACAAGGATAGAGCTGTCCTGTTTCTTATATTATCATCATAGAGAATTTCTCTTATTCCTTCAGCTAATGTCAGTTTGCAAGGATTCTGGCAGTTGGTACAAGGTGACACTTGGATCAGTTCCACCAATCCAACTTACTTCAGGGTTGAGGTTGCTGACTAGTAAAACAGAGTTTCCTGGAATACCAGGAATAGTCATGTGTCCAGGCGCTGCTGATGTGGTGACCGTGAGAGGACCAAGTGCTCCAGGAACAGGTGGAACAGAAGGACCTGGAAGGGTGTAAATAGCATCACTTGACATCTCGAAGTGGAAAAGAAAGAATACAAAAGCAGGTTATATCTGGCAAAAACATCAATATTCAATTTAAAAACGCTTTTAAGGAATTTAGTTATTACTAGTACCTGACCAATAAAGCAGGAAGCACCTCTCTTCCAAAGAAAAAGGAAATATTCAGCTACACAAACAGACCCAAACAAAAGGGGACATAAATTGCAGCCCAAGAAAGAAGAAAAAATTCAGCACAGAAGTTTATCCTGTGCTAGAAAGGAAAATATCACAGTCTAAAAAGCTATCTATTTCTCACTTGATAGCCAGAAAAGGGGAGACTTCCCTTTATTTGCTTTGAATGGCACAGCAGTTTCATGATTCTTAGAAAAACAAATGCTTCATTCTTCTCTTGCAGGTAATCTTTATCATGGCATTTAGGTTCTTTGCTTATTCAATGATAAACGACATCAGTATATGTTTTTTATTACAGAAACTTATTTTACTGAGTATATACATGAGAAAGAGAATTACAATTACTCAAATTAATACTGTGTTCTGAACGCTATATTTTAAAAAAATGGTTCTGAACAGATGTATTTAGATGAGCCACTAGCCACAACTACAAACACCACATTTTTAGGAAACAAACTTACCTGCACCTTGAGGAAAGCCCAAGGCTGGGGCAAACCCAGGAGGCCCTGTATATGATGGAAAGATGGTATTTTGGGTGGCTAGAGAGAACAGACACATCTAATTGAAGCAGATTTTAAAAGTTTTAGAAAACAGAAGAGATTTCAGCAATCAGAATCAACAACCAGTGCTGCTATTTTGACCTTGTGATTCCAGATGTTTACAAAATGTTTGGGTTAAAACTCTCACTGAAATCCAAGATTCTATGTTTTACAAAGACAATTTTCAGTCACTTTTGAAGGCAAATATTCTGGTCAGCCTCAACATCCCTCTCTAAAATGAAGTCAGGGCAAAATGTAAATTAGGCAAGTTTGAATAGGAAAACACAGCACAGATTAGTATCCATTAAAGTTAATATGCCTGTGTTCAATGGTTTCTATTCGCACAATGGACATGTATTCTAGAAATTTTCTGCAAGTAAATACAGTCAAAGAAGTTTTGCAATGATGAGATACAACTCTTGAATATTTCTAAGATAGGTATAAGCTAAACAATACAAACATCTACAACTAACCTGAGGTTCTGAATTTTACTAGCTGCTGAAACACAAAGTATATATATTCTGCTTTTTAAGGAGATGTACTTTCCCAGTTTGTGTAACTTTATAAATAACCAGTATTTTTTATAGTTCCTCTGGAAATCACAAGCATTAACCAGATTTGAAATAGCAACATATGGGGAGTCCTAGCATCAAAGATAGCTCAGTGATTTCCACATTACTATGTGGAGTTAAGTGCTACCCAGGATAGAACACAAAGCCCTGTTCTAAGAGGCAGTTAGATACAAGCTTGAGCTGTGGATTCGTTCATATGTAAGCACACGCCAGATTTTAATTTTTTTAAATGGGGCATGTATAATCAGAAAACACATTCTACAAGCTTGGTGATATGTCTGTTTTACTACTCAAACCTCCACTGACTAAAATAAAGCTACTAGCAAATGGTTATTGATAGGGATGATACAATACCATAACAAGTATCTATTATGAATTACAAAAACAAATGAAACAGACACCACAGATTAAGTATTCATGAATACTGCATCACATTACACCTCCTCTTATCTGTGGCAACAAAGTGTCTTTCATACAAAAAAACTGAACACATTTATCACACCAAAGCAAGTAAATATGTTCTTGAAATACACGCACTGGTGTATTATACTGACAAATTCTGGCAATACAGTTATTAATCATTTATTCACAATCCAAGAACGGTAATGGAAACATTAATGAAGAAATAGATCAAGAACTCTTGTTCTGCCAAATAAGACCTGCATGTTGCACCCTGATACCAAAATCACGAATGTAAAAATTGTCAAACTGGGCTAATACAGAAAGATCTGGAATTCTCTGTTGCTTTTTTAAAAAATTCATTTCCTCCATGGCTATCAGCCTAGTTTTCTAAGCAAGCTAATTCACATATTTCTGCTAATGCTCACTGGATGCAAGAACTCTTCAAACAGAAAATATGCACAAAATCTGTTTGTTTATAGTGCAGTATCTTTTCCACAAAAAGCAAAAGAAAATTAAAAGAAAAAAGAGGAAAAATAAGTTGCAAGAGCAGTTCACTTTTGCTATTAAGATAACTTCATGTCTACAATAAAAACCAGATGTATTATTCTGATATTTACCAGCTTTATCTTATAATTCTACATCAAAACTACATCCACTAGTAATAAGAGATATTGGAAGTACTCATATGGCTTAGAACATCTTTTCCTCATGTTCTGTAACTAAGCCTTTCAGAACACGGCAATGACAATATGTGCACGTTGTCACCACTGACAGAAAGGCTAGGAAGCACACTTCTTCCCCATCTACAGCTATTTTTTATTATTTTTTTAAATATCTGTGCAGCTGCTTCACTGTGAATGTACCACAGACAAATTTTGGTACAGACATCAGACTACTCCAGCACTTCTTACTCTCACAGTAAAAGAAAACAATGCTCCTAGCCATGAGAAGCTTGGAAGAGTGAGGGGGAAGATAGGGAGAAGTGTTCATGTGTTATTCTCCAAAAGCATAGTTATTTCTGCCCTACAAGCAAGTGCAGAAATAAACTACTCTAATTGTACTTTTCCCTTCCACCGACATTTCCAATAGTGAAAAGTCTAACTAATTAGAATATATTAGACCTGTAACAGCACATTTCTATAATGCCGTATGGCAAGTTCTACCTTCCTCCTCTGCCCCAGACTGTAATGACAGCTGTCCATTACTTAAAGACCCAAGGCCTGACTTTAAGGGGAGCAGTAAAGACAAAAATCAAGACAGTAGTGAGTGCAACTCACTTTCTTATTCTAATCTAAGCTAACTAACTCAACTATTCAAAAAATCAAACCAAACCCAGTATTTGCCCTAGCTGCCACAGAAAAGTAAAGGCAAATAGGGAATTATTCTCCTACCCTTTTTACTGTGCTAATCAATTGGACAGCACTTAGACACCTATTCAACAGCTAAGATAGTTCTTAGCTGTGTATTATTGCTAATGGTTGTCATTATAGAGAGAGAAAAATAGCTAAAATCCTCAAATTGTGTTGTGAGTGTTTCTCCACTGTCACTTCAAGCAGACACTGTTTCCTCTATGCCAAAGTGACTCCTAAAATTTAAGAGCCTTTCTTAAATTTTATCTTTTAGAAGATGACTACAGACATACATAAATAAGTATAGAATTTTGAATTTTCTTATAGTTTTGTTTCTTGCAGCAAGCAATTATCCTAAAATATCAACAAATAAGAGCTAATACCCTTAAAACACTTATTTTCAAGAAGCTTTAGGCAGCCAGTGTCAATTAGTGATGACTTCCATTCTGATATGCAACATTTACTATCTTACCTGTACCAATGATATAATTTTACAGCATTTCAGCAGTATTTTGTAGCTTTTTTACAATACTTTAAATTTGCCCAGGAGGATTCCTCATGTTATTGTTCCAGATACTCATTTATCATGACTTGGACTTCTTGCCTTTCCATACAAATTTTACTGGACGCAATAAACAAAAATGGATGCAAAGTGTATCCTTCTATGAACATGATATGAAGCCAGAGCATAAATGCAACATAAAAATTATGATCTCAGTGTGTATTTAGCACTAGCAGTGAAGGTTTCTTACCAAAAGGAGTAGATAAGGATGTCTCCAGGGTTCGCTGGCCATCACCAAAAGGAAGGTCAATGCGAGTGAAATCTCTACTTTTGTCATTGTTGTACTTCACTGTCAGGTTAGTTAACTTGGAGAAATCAATACGCAGAGTGCAGCACCCAGTGTAGATACTATGGCCATCCAGAGACTGAAGAAAAATAATTACATTTTCAGAGATAAAACACATTGTGGAAGCCCCTGCTAAAAGTTTATATTATTATTGCAGCCTTTCAGTACTTGAAGGTGGCCTATAAGAAAGATGAGGACAGATGTTTTAGTAGGGCAGGTTGGGATAGGACAAGGGGAAACGGTTTTAAACTGGGAGGGTTGATTTGGTTTAGCTGTATGGAAGAAGTTTTTTACAATGAGCGTAATGAAGCACTGGCACAGGTTGCACTGAGAGGTGGCCGATGCACATTGGACAGGGCTCTGAGCAACCTGATGTAGTTGAAGGTGACCCTGCTCACTCCAGGGGATTGGACTAGATGACCTTTAAAGGTTGTTTCCAATCCAAACCATTCTACCATTATATAGTTTTCACCTTTCAATTGTATCCAAACAGTAATTCACCTTCTGGTATTAAGTTCTCTTTTGAAACACCAAGTAGACAATTATGCTGCCACTATCCTTACCTAAACATCCTGTGTAGAGTTCTCGTGTAGTCCACTAGTTAGCATTATATCACCTTGTGCCAATTGGACAAAACATAGCTTTAAGCATGACTTGACTTCCTATGTTTCTAATCGTACTTCTCTCTCGCTCAAAACACAGTATCAGATGGTAATAAGAACACTAATTTGGACATTTTAACTGCATGAACTGACCCTTACATGAGGGACTCTAATGAAGGGACTCACGAGTCCCGTGAAGAGTGCTGGAGGGAGCTGGGGTTGTCTGCCCTGAAGAAAAGGAGGCTCAGGGGAGACCTTACTGCTCTCTACAATTGCCTGAAATGAAGCTGTAGCAACGCAGGGGGTTGGTCTCTTCTCCCATGTAACAAGCGACACAAGAGGAAATGGTCTCAAGTTCTGCAAGGGGAGTTTCGACTGGATATTAGGAAAAATTTCTTCATCAGAAGGGTTATCAGGCATTGGAACAGGCAAGTAGTGGAGTCACCATTCCTGGAGGTATTTAAAAGATGCGAAGATGTTGTGACGCATGACACAGTTTAGAAGTGAACTTGGCAGCATTAGGTTTATCATTGGACCCACTGACCTTAAGGTTCTTTTCCAATGCACATCCCCAGACCTGGGCATGACTCCAAGTGAAACAGAGCAGATGGACCCTGTGCCCAAGAACACCCAGAGGAAGTGGTGCATAATCATTGTGGGTGATGCCTTGCTGCAGCGAACAGAGGCACCCATTCGCTGACCCGAGCGTTGGTCTAAAAAGGTCTCCAGTCTGCCTCTCTGGGACTTGAATCACAGGTGTGAAAAGATTGCTAAGGCTTTTCTACACAGCTGACTATTTATTACCTCCTGCTCCGTTTATACGAGAACTAAAAATGACTTGGATGAAGGGGCAGAGGCCTCCTCAGCAAGTTCACTGATGTCATAAAGCTGAGCGGAATGGCCGATACCCCAGAGGCTGTGCAGCCCTTCAGAAGGACCTCGACAGGCAAGAGAGGTGAACAGAGAAAAGCTGTCTGAAATTCAACAAAGGCAAATGCAGAGCACAGACTGGGGCCTGATCTGCCGGAAAGCAGCTCTACAGAGAAGGAGCTGGGGGTCCTGGAGGACCACAAGTTGTCTGTGAGCCAGCAATCTGTCCTTGTGGCCAAGAAGGCCACGGCATCCTGGGGTGCCTTAGGAAGAGCATTGCCAGCAGCTCAAGGGAGGTGCTTCTGCCCCTCTACTCAGCCCTGGTGAGGCCACACTTGGAGTGCTGTGTTCAGTTCTGGGCTTCTCAGCCCAAAAGAGACAAGGAGCTCTGGAGCAGGTCCACTGTAGACCTACTGGAGGATCTCCTTCACAAGCAAAAGCTGAAGGAGCTGGGCCTGTTCAGCCTCGAGAAGAGTGAGAGGGAATACTATCAATGATTTCTGTTTTGATAGACTCACGCAGGTCCTGGAGTGTATGCTATGCATTTGTTTGCAGTTGATGATAGAGTGCTGTCCTCTTAACTAATGAGAGATGTCAGTTATTCATGTGCAACAAGAGTGTTAGAATGATAAGAAATCACAAAGTTAACAGTCAAAAAATTCCTAATGGTTCCCCTGTCCCTAAGCAGGGAAAAATCCCCCAACAAATAAACAAACAAAATCAAGCTGAATACACTATACTTACCATTTTGGCATAATATGCATTCATTGCATCAGCATATTGGAGCAAAGCTTGAAATTGATTGTTCTTATGGAACATGACAATCTTCAAGACAAAGCCAAATTTAGAGAAAATCTGTTAGGGAAAAAAACACGGGCTTTAAGAAGCAGTGAATAATTCATGCACACTAAAAACTAGCATTTAATATTTCAAATAAATTTCTGAAAAATATTTCTGTTGTGAAAGCTGAACAAAACTTGTGTGAACTCAGAATTTGTTTCGGGTAAAAAAAAAAAAAATTAAAGAAGAGGCTACAAAAGATGGGAAAGAAGGATAAAATTTCCTTAAAGATTTAGCAATGTCTAATCAACTAAGAGCAGGGACGAACCATCCAAACAGGCATTTGACCAGTGTCCGCAGATAAATCGTGGATAACAAATCAGAGCTGAGGTTTGAGAAATGGACTTTCACAAGTCATAGAATCACAGAACATGCTGAGTTGGAAGGGATCCACAAGGATCACCAATCGAGTCCAGTTCCCAGCCCTGCATAGGACACCTCAAGAGTCATGCCATGTGCCTGAGAGCATTGTCCAAAGGCTTCTGGAACTCTGTCAGGCTTGGTGCTGTGATCATTTCTCTGGGGAGCTGTTCCAGTGCCCAACCAGCCTCTGGGTGAAAAACCTTTTCTAATCCAACTTAAACATCCCCTAAATCAGCTTCACGCCATTTTCTCAAGGCCTGTCACTGGTCACAACACTGAAGACATCAGTACCTGCTCCTCATACTTCCCCTCTGAGGAAGCTGGAACTGCAATGTGATCTCTCATCAGTCTCCTCTTTTCCAGGCTGAACAGACCAAGTGTTCTTGGCCCCTCCCCGTAACTCTTCCTCTCCAGACCTTGTACACTGCTGACTCATATTCAACTTGCCACTGACCGGGATGCGCAGGTCCCTTTCCACAGCACTGCTCTCCAGGCTCTCGTTCTCTAGCTTACACAGGTTACCCTTCCCTGTTCCAAGCTAGTTTAAAGCTCCGTCAACAAGCCCCACTAGCTCTTACACTAGAACCCTTTTTCCCCTCTGAGAAAGGTGCATCACATCAGGTGTCAGTGGAACAGATGCTGNATCCCCTAAATCAGCTTCACGCCATTTTCTCAAGGCCTGTCACTGGTCACAACACTGAAGACATCAGTACCTGCTCCTCATACTTCCCCTCTGAGGAAGCTGGAACTGCAATGTGATCTCTCATCAGTCTCCTCTTTTCCAGGCTGAACAGACCAAGTGTTCTTGGCCACTCCCCGTAACACTTCCTCTCCAGACCTTGTACACTGCTGACTCATATTCAACTTGCCACTGACCGGGATGCGCAGGTCCCTTTCCACAGCACTGCTCTCCAGGCTCTCGTTCTCTAGCTTACACAGGTTACCCTTCCCTGTTCCAAGCTAGTTTAAAGCTCCGTCAACAAGCCCCACTAGCTCTTACACTAGAACCCTTTTTCCCCTCTGAGAAAGGTGCATCACATCAGGTGTCAGTGGAACAGATGCTGAATAGAACATCCCATGGTCAAAATATCCCAAAATTTATTCAAGTACACCAGGGAGCCACCTGTTGACCTGATGGATCTGTCTATTTCTATCAATATTATTCCTTGTTACTGGAAGTCAGTTGACATGGGAACTACAAACTGCACTTCATTGATATATTGCAAACATAAGCATTGCAGAAATACTTTTAAAGGCTGAATTTAAATATATATACATTCAAAATGAGAGTGTGCATTACGTGAAGTGTCTATACAAAAGCAAAGCCACAAAGAGTGAGGAAAAAATTAAAGCTAGGACATATCACGCAAGGGCAGAAAAAACACACCCAAACTAACAGCCAAAGAGCAAAGGTGAGTTTGAGAAATACTGTTAGTTTTCAAACAAACTGTTAGAATCAATGCAAAGTCAGGAAAGCAGAAACCCTTGAAAACTATTAAACCTGCAATGGAAAGAAAGGCCATAGATAAGGATAAGCATCTCTTGCCAGCCTCTTAGGCCTAGAATCAACGATACAAGACCAATGTCCCAACCCTTTGTACCCAGTTTTTCCACCTCTCAGAACCAAGAGTTTGATGCTGCAGTCATGATTTAGTCATAGAAAACAGAACAGAAACCTTTCCACAGCAATTTAAAATTAGTCTTTGAGTTCCTGTTCATAAAGCACTTCCTTTTAAGAAAGGCCTAAATACAGCTTCTCAACATATGTTTTTCCATGTTTATCCAGAAAACTTAATAGACCTTTTTAAGGTAATGAAATTTAATGTACTCCTTCCTGTTTGATTTTAAATATAAACACACTGTATATATCAATTTTGTTTCTGCAAAGATAACACTGAATTTTCAGCTTCTTATGATAAATATTTTAAGGTGAATTGTGGTTAAAAAAAGTTAATTTCTTGACAAGCAAGACAATTTACAAAATACAATCCAAGTATGGGATGACAGCTTGCCTACTAGTGTTCCATAAGACGCTGTACTAGTCAGTGAAAATACTCATTTCCATTAACCTTACCCCACAAAGTAAAAGTTAGATTGTAGCTACTGGGCACAAAGTGCTGCTTTAATTAGAGGAGATTGTCCTCTATTAAGATCCCTTGTCCAAATAAGATCCCTTTTCAAATACTGCTAAATTTTCTAGACATATTGGAAAAGTAGGTGAGTGAGAGCAATTCAAATACTGAAAACATAGCTGTGCTGCACTGAAGTAGACTAAAATCAAATGAAAGTAAATGAATATAAATTTCCTCTTTGCTGTTCCATTCTTAGAACTAGTACAGCTTCCATAACCACAGGAGCTTGTTCTCAGGTTATTCTGAACGAAATAATTTTTAGCAGCTGACATAGTATTTGCACAGGTTCAGTAACGAGTGAACAACACTCAGAGATACAAACAAAGGTTTAGGACAGGCAAATCACTACATCCAAGTGACAACTAATATGTACACTAGTTAATCAGTATCATGGTGAGGAGATACAGAGAAACAGAAAATTTTAAGAGGTAAGAGGAAAAACAGAGTGTTGCTGAAAACAGCTATTGTTGGAGATCTCAGCAGAGCAGGAAAACAATCTTCCAGGACTTCAGACTCCTACCAGTTATCTAAAAAATCATCCCAGTTATTCATTATTATAAAATTATAAATTGTATTATTTAAGAAACTCATATGCGGGGCATGGTTTTTACTGGATAAATTACTACTAATGACAAAAGCTTCAAGTATGAAAAACTTTGCATTATTTGTAAAGTATCAACAAATCCTTTGGACGCAAAGAAGTGGTCTCAAAGTTATTAACCTTGGAGCTTTCAACAGCATAGCCCAAACATCAAGCAGAAGTTACAGTAATGTCTTTCATAACTATAGCCTGCCACTGTTCTAGGCTTTCAGAGGTAGTCAAATGCCATTCTAAAGATGAACAATCAAAACAATTTGTCCAAGCAATTTGCATATTACATCACTTGCACTGAGTTATAAAACTGAATATAAAACCCTATCTATAATGCAAACTACAAAGGTTACTCAGCAGAAAGAGCGCTAAAACACGAATTCACAAGTTCATAACATTCAATATTTCACTAGCTCATCATGAGAGCAGAAGTAACAGTTCAAGTTCGTTGCTGCTTCCACAGCAAGGAACTAAATGAGACAACACGAAAATCTGAGTTCTGAAGCCCTGTTTACTTGAATTTAATTTACGCAGAACTATGTCAAACCTAGATCCCTGAATTTAGGAAATAATTTTAAAGAGACAGTCCTCACTCAAAAGATTCAGGAACCACAGGTAATTAAAAAAATAAATTAATGGATTTACAATAGCAACATTGAAACATATTGTGACTTTTTTAAAGCAATCCTCATTACCTGATACAGCACGTCTAAAGTGACAGGGTAAAAAACATTTTCAACAACGATTCGAAGAACAGAACCATGATTTGGAAGGACTCCACCTTCAGCAGCAAGAGCACTTGTAATACCCAGGTTTCCATGCTGCACAGCATTCACACCTTGCAATGCAACTTCGGGTCTCTGAAATTATGTCATAGCAGAGAGCACAATTATTTTATATACAAATTATTCATACTGAAACAAAGTTCCCCTAAATGAAAAGCACATAAAATATAACCTCTAAAAAACATATTTCCTTCATATTATTGATTCAAATCCCACATTAATAAATAAATCATAACTCCTACTTTCCATGCTCCTCCCTTACAACTAGTCAGTGCAATTCACAGAATTACAACAGGGTTTTTTTTGTTAAACTGTTACTACTTTGTAATGTCCTATAGAGATGATTTTTCTTTGATTCACTAAGCTATCGTCATTCTAGACATTTTTCCAGCAATATTATTGATGACAATACTGTAATATTATGATAGACTAACAACCAGTCAGCATACCAAAAACTATTTGCTCTGCTTTACTAGGATTTCTTTCTCTTCAGGAACTAAGATTTGGTGGGGATAAGCTTAAAGGTGCACACCCTACCCTTCTTTCAGAGCCAAGCCATCAACCACAAAAAATAGGTTCAAATCTCACTCCTCAAACTGGACTTCTGTGATTACACAAGTCTCTACACTTGTTTTTCATGGGCTTTCCCCAAAAAGTCTTCGTACCTCCTGTAAGTAGCAGCACTATGGAGAGATGTTCCTTTCCAGATGCAGTATTGTGACCTGAAGTCACATCTCAGCTACACTATTTCTTTGGAAGAACAGATTAAGCAGTGCACATGGCACATGTTACCTAGGTTCAGAAAAATATAACACTGTAAAATAATCTGTACTTCAGGCTTCAGCCTAGGGACTAGGACGGTAACAGTACTCGGCTGCTGTACTAGAGTCTCTTTAAAATTTAGACAAAACTCAAATATAAGTGCCAAAAAGCTGATTTTTAAAAGTAGACAATGCTGTTACAGAAGAAAGCGAGTGCCACATACCGAGTTGAAAATACTCAGAAAGAGACCCAAGCAGTCTTATTTGCAAATATACATATACTTTTCCTGAGGCTGTTATGCAAACTACATTCTTAAAACAAAAATCTTGATATTTATTTGGTTTTGCAGAAAACAAACCAATCCAGCAATCTTATATGAGGAAAGAGCCAAATATTTTTATTTTTATATTTTTTTTTATATATTTATATATTTATATATTATTATATAATTTTATTTATTAATAATATTTACCTGACTGACAAGCTTGCAAGACTTCAGTGACTTTTGTGTCAGTGCAAATCACCACTGTCAACATTCTCACAGAGGAGAAAAACAATCACGATATACACACGACAGTATATAATTTATTTATCTAAATGGGAGGTCAGTTGAAATTCATCCAGGAATCCAAAATCCAGTATCAACCCCTAGGGTGCTCTGCTAGCGACTGGACCCCAGCTTTATGCCACTGGTCACAACCATTTTAGCCTTTCAAATCACCTCACAGTTCACTTAACTAGACTGCATTAATCAGTACATCTACTGGGATGTTATCAGAAACAACACTGGAAGTCTTGCCAAAGTCAAGATAAACAATATCCTCCTGTCTCGTCCACCAAACCAGTCATCTCACCTTAAAAGGCCATCACATTGGTCAGGTGTAATGTCCTTTTAAAAACCTATGCTTGACTATGACTAACCACTTTCTTCTCCTTAGAATGTTTGGAGATAGTTTCCAGAATGAGCTGCTCCATTCCTTCCCCAGGGATCAAAGTAAGGCTGATAAGGCAGTGGTTCCCCAGACCTTTCTTTTGATCTACCTTGTTGTCCTTCCTTAAGATAGGAGAAGGAAGGATTTTCTTTTTTCTAGTTCTCAGTAATTTCTTCCAACTGCCATGACGTTTCCAAGATTGTATGGTGGCATTGCAATTACATCAACCTGCTTTCTCAGCATTTACAAGTGTATTTCACTAGGGCCATAGACTTTTTGTTTATATAATTAGTTTAAATGTTCTCTAATGTGATTCTTCTCTACTTCCTTCATCAAGACTTTCTCACAGTTCTCATGTGCTTGGTAATACCAAGGGCAAGTCTTAACCACTACAGGCTGAAGGGGAAGGGTCTCAGTACTATAGCCTTTTCCATCTCCTTTGTCCCTGCTCCATTCAGCAGCAGGCCTACATATTAAAAAAAAAAAACCACCACCCTTATTTCTACTGCTGATACACTTCAAGGAACCAAACTTGCTGTTTTTCACATCTCTGAGAGACAACTCCATGTGGCCTTTGACTTTCCTAACTCTATCCCTGCACGTTCAGATAATGCTCTATAATCCTCCTAGGGCACCTGTCCATGATTCTAACTTGTCTATGCCTCTCTTTTATGTTTAAGCCCAGTCAGGAGCTCCTTGTTCATATAAGCAGTCCTCCTGTGACCTTCACTTGATTTCATGGTCATCATGATGAACTACTTTTGAACTTGAGCTCGTCCACAGTGATTTTACAGATATTGAGAAGTCCCTGTGTATAAGAAGTTACTGAAATTATATATATCTATCAGAATTTGTCTACTGGTATAGTGAAAAGTAGTCTGTTTATTTACTAGTGTTGTGGATTAACCCCAGTATGCAGCAAAGTGCCACACAACTGCTCAGTCACTTTCCCTAAGCACAGTGGGAGAGGGAATTGGAAGAGTGGAAGTAAGAAAACTCATGGGTTCAATTACAGACAGTTGAACAGCCAAAGCAATAGCTGTACATGCAAGCAAGGCAAAACAAGGGATTCCTTTAGTACCTCCCATTGGCAGAGAGGTGTTTAAACATTTCCAAGAAAGTAGGACTTCATTGAGCGTAACAATTACTTGGAAAGAAAAAGGCCACAACTCTGAACATCCTTCCTTCCTCATCCTTCCTCCATCTTTCAATCATCTTCCCTACAGTGTGGGACATTCCTTGGGTCCCTTGCGATCAAATGTCCCAGTTGAGACCCTTGCCATCTTCTTGTGCACTCTCACTGGCAGGGCAACATGAGAAGCAGAAAAGGTCTTAATACTTTCTGTCACAAGCTGCTATGAAGAAAATTAACTGTCCTAGCCAAAACCAGTACACAACCCACGCAATTTTATCCTGTTAAATAGAAATATTGTACTTACAGCCTGATTATGTTGATTGTCAGTCCTAAGTTCTTTGTAATTGGAATACTGAATATAAACTGGCTGATTGTGGAGGTGAGGTGTAGCAGGAGTGTAGTAGTTCACCATAGAAACAGCAGCATCTACAGAAGCCATTTCCAAAAAAGCCTGCAACCAATACACAGCTGATTTCAATGCTGTTTTTGTTTACAAGAGAGAAAAAAAGCACCGTTTTTTCCCAATCCCACTCTCACTAGAAAAAGATTATGTGAAAGTACAATACTGATTTGCTCAGCGTTAGAATGCATTTGTGTGTTCGTGTTTATGTGGCTGTTTCATTCAATTTGTGGGTTTTCTTAGAAAGTTTTACATTGTAAGTACACGATGTCCTTTAAGGAAAGGTGGAATAAGTATGACATATGGGAAGCAATGCTGCTACAACTACCACACTGCTAAACAATTTAAATTCCTGAAACCAAGCACTATTACCTAGGTAGCTGAGATGCTTAATGATTGAAAAAGCTGGAACAGAACATTAAACATCCATCAGTTTATGCATTGTATTAATCCAGCTTAGTGCTCCAGACAATTTTTTGAATGAATGCTTATTAATTTTAAGATTTCTGTGTTTCTTCACCATGCAAACTACTCTCTCACATCTAATAGGAATGATGTCAAAAAAATTAACATGCATGTTAGTAACTCAAGCAGGCATGCTCTTTGAAGACATATGTCATCATCAATAGTGATGATGTAGTTCTTTATCATCTATATGTTCTCACATAAACTGGATATAATGTTTAGCAATATTATTAACAAATTTCTAGTTCATTATTTAATCCAAAAGCATATTAAAAACTTAAAATAAATTTCAAAACATCCTTTCACATTTAAAAATATGAAAATCGTCCACTATCAATGAAATATTTAGACATTGTTGCAACCATTTCAGTCAAGCACAAGATCAAAATTATCATAACATGAACCACATCTTCAGTCTTGCTCTTGTAATTGAAACATTGAAAACTACATACCTGACCTTTTCCTCTTAGCATCAAGAGATTGGTTACTTTGCCAAAAGGGAGACCTAATGAAACAACTTCTGCTCCAGTAACACCACTTGGAATTTGACGAATATGAATGACACGTGAAGGGGAACACGGCGATCTGTTTCCTTTGCTTTTTTTCTTCTCATTATCTAAAATATTTTAGGGAGGGAGACAGATAGGCAAACAAGACGAACCCATTGTACAGTGTACACATCAAAACCTAAAGGAGAGAAACTGCTGCCTCAGCACTGATATTGACTTAGGTATAGTTCTTTGAATCTTAAGAAAAGACATTTCATATCTAATAAAGGGACAGTGTAAGAAGACAACATCAGCTATTCCAAATCTTGATAGCAAGGGGAGGGTGTGGTATGTTTGGCTTTGCTTTGGAATTGTTTGTTTATTTTCTGGAGATTTGGCTTTGGTTTGCTGTTGTTTTTTTTGTTTTTTTAAAGGGAGGCCAGTAACTTCTCCCCAAATGCCTACATAAGATATTTACAAAATGACAGTTGCACAGAAGAGAGGAAAGACATAATTGGGACATTAATTTTCCTTTTATCACCAACTTATCTTTCTGTGACTGAGTTGCTAACTCAAGGTTTGGAGTTTGTTTTTACTTCATTAAAGAAAGCCTGCTGTTTCCAACCATTTTAAGTTTTAAAAAGTCTTTGAAAGAGATAGCATGAAATACATACAAACTCTTAAGTCTTCCTCTGTGACACACTGCCAGAAGTGGGGTTTTCTTGAACATGTGACCAATTTGGATTGCTAAGTGACCAATGACAACATTTCAAGGACATTACTCAGTAACCTTGAGAGCACTTTTAAGCAGAACACCACATCTTGAACAGGCATATTGTTCTAGAAGCAGTTGCAATGGAGGCAAGGGAGATAGCCTTTACACCTAATCTGTTGCATTTAGCCTTCCAAGGAGAAACACAAAGGACTGGGAAGAAATTTCTGTATGAGCTTTATAAGAAATTTCATATTTTTCTGTAGGTTTTGCATACAGTCTAAGGCTGAGAACTGGTTTGCACAAGTCATTCTGCATAAGGATGTTTACAGAGGGTCTTTTTTAGTGGAAGCCTGTAAAATTTCAAATTGGGTGATCAAAATCCTAACCACTCTACACTTAACAATTCTCCCACCAGCAAAACTGAAAAGTCTGTTATGCATTGATTTTTCCATCAAGAAATTTTAAATGGCTTCATGTGCTCTATATGCATTCTGAAAAATGTGAACTTTAAGACAAACATGAACATATTAAACACATATCGGTACCAAGCCATAACAGGACACATTACTAGTAGAGTCTAACAACTTCTTTTGCTACTTTTCAGGTTCAAAATGGACAAGATGTCCTTGACTTATACTAAGTCAAAGAATGCATGACTAAAGAAAGCAGGAAATGAAGCCTAGTAAGAATTTTGCCTTTTGTTTAATATGAGAGACTCTTGCAGAAGCAGTATCTTCTGGGTTCTGACGCATTGTCAGAGGTGACAAAATGAAGCTAAGTGGCAAACTATTGAAGTGCTTCTTTTCTTGTGAAATTTTAGCGAAGTTACTAAACCAGCAATAAAAGCTAGCACATCTCAAATATAAAACCTCACAGTTTTTTTAAACCATGCTTCTTTCTCCAGCTGTGATTTGATACTAATTTTTATGCAGAGTGATAAACATCTGTGTCTTCCAGCATCTAAATTTCAAAATTGATTCAACAATTCTTTAAAGCTACCAAAGGTGATCACCTTTTCTGAATTTTACACTCAATTGAGTAAAATTAAAAAATGCTTTCAGACAAACAGAAAGAAGCCTTATAAACAAAGTGAAAATTGGTTCCTGATGTACAAATGGAAGTTCATTACAATCGCAATTCATGACCGGTACAAATGTATTCCCTGAGTAGCCTGAGGTAGAGAGGTACACATTTTAGAAATGTGACCCACCAGACCAAAAAAACCCCCAAACCCCAAACATAACAACAAAAAACAAATGCTGCAGCTAAAGCAGCTGTATTAGGTAAAAACATGCATTTCAGTAGAGATTATATTTAATTTTAGATCTATATAGTTATTAATGAGGATGCCTCCTAATATATCCCCAAAACTCCCAAATACCTCTATATTACTTTAGAGTTTAATATCATTTAGACATCTTGGATACCGCTGTGAAGGATCAGTCACTGCACTATTAATAATATATATTTCAGCTATTACATTGCTGAACTATAAGCTAAGGCTATTTCAAGCCAAGCAGAAACATTTGGACATCACATTGAATTGATCAGCAGAAGTATAAACAACCTGACACCTGCAAGTCAAAGAAAGCAAAAAGAAAAATCTTCAAGGTTAGTTCCTCAGACTCCTCCTTCCTCCCCACCGAAAATATAGCAAGTCTTAGACATTTACCAAGAGGTCATCTCTGTCTTTTGTCCCGATATAAAATAAACTATTTGGAAACCACTGCTGACAGGCAATTGTCTATGTTATGATTTAGTTAATTTATTTGACATAAAGTTAATTCATGCAACCACTGGTCATTAACATTCCAAGTACACCTAATGCTGAAAGTAATGCTAACAAAAGCAGTAGCCAGCTTTCTCTCACTTTCAACTTCCTGTCTGATCTAAAACTACAGGTAAACATATACACTTACTACGTCTTTCTCAACACACACACAAAACAACAAAGGAAAAAAAAACAACACAGAGAAAGAACAGTTGAAGAACTTCAATTTTTTTTTTTTTATGTATACCTGTAGCTGGAGTAGAATTGCTCATGGTAAAACGTCTGTTACTGACACCAGAAGAAGCTTGTCAGGACCACACTAAGAAATAAAAGACAAGATTACTAGTAAAAGCTGTTATAGAGAAAGCTCAGTATAAAAGTGCAACAATTCCCTTTACTTATTCTTCCCAAGAACATCTGCTTCCTATACACATTACCCACTACTACCAGGAATTTATTTTTCAGGAAAAAAATGCTAACAACAACTTTTTCCCATGTCTCAAGAAATTAGCAGATTCAGCTGTTTTACAGTTCAAATTTTAATCTATCCCACTACAGTTCACTTTTTAAAAGACCGAGAATAACAAATAATGAAAAGAAATGAGCTGGCTGAAGGCTCTGTGTCTGCAATACAACATTACTTCCACAAACACACAGCCACACAGGTAAAGTCTGCATTTGCAACAAGACACAGGAGATCTTGAGCAAAACTAATTTGAGACATATTTAAACATACACATGGCACTTTTTAAAAAAAACTCTGGTTTTCAGTATTTTTTAAAAAATACATATGACTTGCCATCAAATTCTTAGGACAAAGATCAAAGTACTTGCTTTAAGAGCATTAACAATTTGAGGCTGTAACTACTAACAGAAAAAGTTTGAGTACTACAGGTCCTTCATTCAAAAATCCACATCTAGCTGCCAGTTACATCTGTTTACTCATTAAGACTGCTGTAATACTCTAGCAAAGCATCAGCTTTAAAATGCCCATAAGAAACAACGTACCATAACACCTCTAAAAGGCAGTTAAATTTCCTGAAACTTTCACCACACCCTTCCATAAAAGCATTTTAATGAAAAATACAGACCAAAGGAGTGATTCTACAATCTACATGTTGATTCAAACAGCTTCTCATCACTTTGGTGGAAGCAGATGTTCTCATTGCCCTTGGTCCAGTATTCCCACCTGAGCATGAACTGTTTATCTAGCATCAAGTCCAGTGCCCAAGAGTTTTCCTATAAGATTAATCAATTCTCCAGCCTGCCAGCATTCTATGCTGAGTTAGATTAGTTATTCAACTGAAACAGTGGTTGAGAACTGGCAGAATCCACTGCAAAGAAAGGGGTAAAGATAAGCCATCATGCTGGTTTGCACTGTCTGCAAAAATACTGCTCAGAGTACTGGTTCATACACGGACTGTGCTTAAAGGAGCAATTAGGTTCTCTTCATCCTTGTTAATCATGTGCTCCTGCTGCTTCCCTAGTGTAGGAAAGTCATTCACAACAGAAGACTGTGACTAGGCTAGGATGCTTAAAAACCTTTTCAGCCAAATTTAGCCGCTCATGAAGGAGCGCAAGTGTTAGTGTGAGATGGAAGAAAACGTGAATGTGTTCATTCCTCTCTGGCAACAGTAGACTTATTTTTAACCATGAAACTGAATCTTAACAGTATATTTAAATACAGCATCTAATCATGTCAAACAGCAAAATCATTTTTACATCAAGAGAACTAAAAAATAGAAACCCTGTATTTTAAAGAAATGTCAATTAAATGGTTACAGTAAATGGTTACTAGATGTCATGCATATCACACTGTACTTGCACAGATACTAGAATGTAATTAACATGCAATATTGATATTAATTTTCACCTATTAGCAGTACCTTGGGTATACCAGCACTCAGATATTGCACCTAAAGAGCATATTTTGATTGTAAAATGCGTATCATGCTAATTAAACAAAAGCTATATGTGCAGATGTAGTAGGAAGTATTAATGACGGTCTTTTATTACACCAAACCCTCCTTCTGTTTACTGGAGGGCAGGAAGAAAAACTGCTACTGACGTAACTCCTGTTGTGGAGGCTTTAAATTGATTTTTAACTTAGCATTCATGCAACAGAAGAAATATCTGCATATTTCCAGAAGGCTGTGAAAAAACATGGTGTATTACCATGTCCAACATGTATTCTTACAATTTCATATTTAAGTTTATATACACTGATATTTAAAAAAAAGCGCCTCAGATGTTTTCAGAAGAAAATAATTCCCAACCTCTTTCATTTTTAGCACACACACAAAGAAAGACAATTCAGATGGCTGCAGTGACCTGCGTTACAACTCTCTGAGCAACTGGCCTGTACCCATAAAACTGAAGCTGTAGCTCTCTGCAGCACACAATGAACTGCTGCTCCAGGACAGTGGACTAAACTAGCTTCAACAGGAGAAAAATGATACCAAAATTACAACCTTCATCCATGACATGTGCCCGCACTTAAAACTGACACATCATTCAGTCACTATATCCTAAGGCAGTTCCCTAGATTTTGCCATTACACTGACAACCACTAACCCACTACAGCAGCCAAAACACAAACGAACTCTTTTAAACCCCAAGCTCATCACCTATGCAACTGTTTTACTTGGTTTAATAAAAGATCGGCAAATCTTTGGGCTTCTTACAATACAGGGAACCATCATAATTTCAAATTTATAACTGTCTTCATATCTTCAATCTGATACAAGGAGTATTTTTAAATTAACTTACTTTTAACTACGTTTCCATTAAAAAACCAAACCAAAACAATTAAACGTTAAATCAAGACACTGTAGAATAACTGGCCTGGCCCAGGCTTGCTAACTCTAGAGCCCTGACTACAAAACTTAGTTTCTCACAGAATAATTTAGAATCTTACCAGAAGATTTTGATCATACTTTCTGTTATTATTTGAATGCTCCACTGAAACACTATCCCAATTTTTAACTTTTTGTATCAGTACTAATTTATATACCTACCCATACAATTACAGCACATTTATTAACTATAGTATGCCCCTTGGAAGCATGTAGTGTACAAAAACTGCTAGGAATGCCACTGCTTTTGCAGGTGGCTGACCACGGTATTTCTCAAGCACAAGAATACTAAAAAGATGCTTTTCATCATCTCCTTATTTAGCCAGCTTACAAATGATAAGCCTTCTCAGTCACTGACTGAAAGCAAAAACAAACCAAAGGCAAAAGCATTCTAGAAGATTGCAAAGATAACCTGACACCATAGCAGTTTTGTTGAAGTACAAAATGTGTATGTTTGGGATATTCTGGATTAATGAAAAAGGCGACATTTACTTCTTCAGTGTTTTCACAATTCTGTTCATATAGAATCCACAAAGAAATTACAAAATTCCAGTCTGTAAAGACCATTTGGTCAATCTCTTTCTTTCCCAGATAGAGGTAAAAGATATTTTTAAAATACTTTGTAACATGAAGCATTTAATGTGGTGACAAAGATCCGCTACAGGCTGCTCTGGTAAAAGGGTTTGCAAGGCCTTTAGTGCTGAAAAAGGCCATACAAGAGGGTAGTGTGCCCTAGATAATGTCTTATGAGATTCTAACTGAATCTTCCTACAGAGGCTAGAGAGTCCTACCATGCCCGATTTTTCTCTGTATACAAGTTTTCCACTGGTTACTTCTTAGTTATTCGCTGTTCAAGTCCATCTGAGAAACAGTCAAAAGAGCAGCCAAATCCCACTAATAAAGCTACCTTGACATCCTTCCTTGTCCACAGTTCATACACACTTGACAAGCACTTTTTTAAGCAGAGAGGTGAGCTCACGCTGCCCTTGTGCCATCACATCCTTTTCAGTTTCGAGAGCACAACTGTGTGGGGTAGGACAGCTGCTAAACCTCAGCGAGCTGCTTGCACCAGCTCTCTGAGGCCACACAGTGAAAATGAACAAGCAGGCAGGACCAGCAACCATGCTGCCTAACCCTTCCCTGATAAACACTTCTTCCAGCGCAAAGCTACCTCACAGAAAGAGCACCTGCCTTCTGAGTGTCAGAAGGATTGTACCAATTACATGGTGAATATTCCTTCTTTCAGACTGTGGTAAATGATGTAAATGGAATTGTTCAAAACACAGCTACCAAACCAAGGCTGCAACACCCTCCTCTATTCCTGCACGCATTCCATCATTCCAAATACATTAATCATCTCCTAACATCTTAAGACTGCTTTTTTCACACCATAAGACCTTCCATCTCTCCTACTTCAAGGAAGCATTTTTGCATTTTTTGGAGATTATTACTTGGTGACAAGCAAGGTGAGAGCAATAGAACAGCTACAGCTAGATTAAGTTTATTCTTTCCTTGAATTATTGAGTAGGAACTAGAAACCAGTTGCTTCGGAAGCTTAGTTTGATTTTGGACATTTCTTTAAAAACAGGTAACATTTATAGTGCCGAGTAAACAGACCAGTAAGAGGCCCCTACAAAGTGTGGCACTCAATGACAGGTTAATGAAACAAAGTATTCTTCTGTACCTAACACGGTCAATTTCCCCAACTAAATAAGGCATACTACACAACTCACTACACCAACAGGTGCCTGTCCTGAAACTACTTCAGTTGTTTTATGATTTTTAAAATTCTGATAGTAATTTATGCTAATGATTCTGCAATTCCAGGATACAACCCACTGCATCCATAGCAAAAACATAAAACAAATATCTGAAAGTCAGCAGCTCTAGGTTTCTAAAATCTTTGTGAATCACACACAGTTGGAAACAGAAGGGCAAGTTTAGTACTGCAAAATCCTTCTTTGGAACATGTCCACATGTTAAAATTACAGCAGGTATCTATTTAGCATTACTTCTATAATCTATGAATCCTATAAACAATCTTTTAATTTTTAAAAAAGCTCTAAGTAGCACCCTCATCACCCTCCCCTCAGCTTTCAACTGGAGTATTTTCTTCCTCTCTTATTTTCTAACAGTCACAAATTCTTCAGTACAGTTCAATCAATTAGTTTTAACTCCAGTTCCTTCTGAAAACCGAAAAATTCCAGGATACAGTGTTTATCAGCAGCTCTACCTTGCAGCATAAAAGACATCTACTTTTGTTACTTTGATTCCTATTGTTTTGCAGAACTAAATATACACAGCCTAGTTTAAGAAAAATAATACTGGGGTGGGGGGAGGGGAATGAAACTCACTTCCTACGTATCCAAAAACCATCACAGATTCATAGGAAGATACTAAAAATATTTGACTCTCAACTGATCAGTCATTTAACTTAAAAGCATGAAACTACTTTATCTAACTTACAAATTTTCAGAGCCTTAGAAATAGTTTTAAAAAAATCTTTCCAGTCTCAACTTAGCTGTGGCACTCTAAAGACACATGCTGTTGACTGTATGGTTTTTGACTACTGAATTTTCAGCTTCACAATTAAATATTTCCTCCACAAGAGAAGAATTTCTATATTTTTTAAAACAAAAACTCATATGCACCGACAATCATTTAAATCTAGGACTAAAAGCTCTAAGAACTGTACACTTAAAGTCAAGAGGTTCAAAAGTAATAAAAGTCTGTTTGATGATGTATACCACATAAATTAAGTATGACCTGAATAACCTCTTGTTCTAGCAGGTGAAAGATTTGCCTCAAGATCAACAATAGATTCACCATTCCTATTCACAAGTTGAATTTTTAATTACTCCTTAACGCTTTCTAGGAGAGTAGAGCTGTATGCAAGGAAAACATGGTGACACCTATGAACCCCACAGTTCTTGTCCTTTCTATCTCGTGTATTTGGTTTCCTCTTTGCTTCCTTAGCAATGTTTCTTATCCGTGTCTCACTCTAAGAAACTCTCTCATGCAGTGGTCTGTGTTCCTCGGACCTACCTCCACTTCATCTTTTGAATCAATCAGTAATAAACTAGCCCCTATAAGGATCATTCTTTAGATGAAAGCTTCTGTATTAATACACTAGTTGCATAAATGAGAGGAAAGTTATCATCTCAGCCTGTTGGCAGACTCAGGACATAGCACAGCATCAACAAACCCCTATTTTTGTTTACATTCTCCCCCGTATCCAGAAAACCTGCATCTTTTGCTGAAGCGAATGCTTCATCTTTTCAGTATAGATAGACAAGTTCTTCTCCTCACTTATTCCTTCACCTAAATATTAAATAAGTCACACAACATGAACTTTTCTCTTCAGTTTTACTTCACAGTAATATATCCTCTAACAATCTTCTTTTCTTCCACCTCTCAATTGAACACGACTTAATTGTAAAAAAAAATATTTTTCCCTGATTAAAGCATACTGTGAAGTGATTTAACAGTAAAACAAACAACCAGCTACGCAAGAAACATGATTCTGAGAAGAAAACCTAAGAAGCAAATACACGTCCTGAATTTTATCAATAATTAAATCCATACACCCTATTAATACTCTGCATTTTATAAAATACTGGTTATTAAACAAGTTACCACCTTTGGAAAGTCTACAGTTTTAAATTTGACTGTTCGGTTGAAAATTGAATGACTAACACTTTTCAGTCTAGGAAAGTTCAAATCTAGTCTTTGGATTGCATGCTTTGAGAACGCTGGATCCTGCTGAGACACTGCTTTTTGTGTGTGTGTGCCTGTGTGTCTGTTCTGAGTTGCTCTCCTTATATTTTAAGGTACACACTGAAACGGCAACCAGTACCATGATAAATAGCTCCTCCGAGAGAACATAACATCATTCACAACACGCTACACTACACTTGTTACACACATGCACTAAAAATATCGATTTTGTACACAAAATACATGGACGCTATGTGTCCAAAATACAGTTCACAAAAATAAAAAATTCCTAATGAATTATAATGTTGTTACTTAACGATTATACACCAAAGACTGCATTTATTGTCCAGTCCTCAGCCCTACAGACAGCAACCATTATACAGCATAAACAAGCTACATAGAGCAGAGGCTACAGAGGAACAGTATAGACAGAGTGACCTTTGCATTTACATAGAAGTCCCATTACTGTACATACACATACACACATACAGCTGAAACTTATTTTATGTGATGGCAAGAGAAAAATTACCATAAGCAAACTGATTTCCCTACAGACAGCATATTATGGAACATTGCAGGAAAGATTTAGCAACGAAGTTATTTTCAAGTTACTTTCACATTTTTAAAGCACTTGATTTTACTTCCATACATTTGTTTTCTATTTTAGAAAACCACTGTACCTTTACAAACAGGGCTGTACACAGTAGAAGAAAATTATATAGAAGGAGAATCTTCTATGACAGAATTTCAAACTAATGACAATTAAGACAACTCAGTTTCTCTACCAGGTTTTATTACACAGAAAAAAGTTTCTAGCACCGACAGAAATCAAATTAAAAATGAGCTTATCACCCACTTTTGAGTTCAAGAAGTTTCCTCCACAGAAACTAAGTTTCACACTACTTCCACCATATCCAAGGTCATATACTGTACACTGAATAACTTCACAGTAATTACTTCAACATTGATTGTGTTTTGGGAAAGGACAGATAACTGAGATGATAGGGAACGAAAAGACACAAAGCTAGACTAGTTTTCCTGGTAACACAAGATCAGAACAAACAGCTTGCCTGTACACATGGAGCAAGAAAGACAAATTAGAGACTAGAAAATAGAAACAGGTGAACTGACAAATCAAAAGAGTAAGAAAACAAATGCAGTATCACGTGTAATAAAATGAGGAAGTGAACCAGCAAAAAACCTACAGAAATGGAAAAAAAAACATACAGAAACAAAATCCTAATTAAGCTGAGCACAGTCAAGAAGACAAAGAAGGCCTAAAAAAGCCAAGAGGGATTACATGTAATTTATTAATGAAACTAAGTCACCCCTTAATGTTACAAGTTAATAAAATACTTGGATCCTATATTCTTTTCATTTTCAGTGGTCTTTGGGATCACTGTACCATCATGCATTCCATGCTGACTGCCAAACAGTATTGTTAGTGTTTTTAGCCTAGAAAACACTATAGTTAAAAGCCTGAAGACATATAGAACCATAGAATTATTTAGGTTGGAAAAGACCTTTAAGATATGAGAGTCTGTATCTCAAAGTGTTGAAGCATAATTTACACATTCAAATGCAGCCCTTGAAGTACGCTATCACTCTGGACATGTGCAAAAATATGCGTAGAATTCTCGCTTTAAAAATGTTTATTGTCTTTTCCAAAGTATTGCAGTCTAAGAACCACCCAGTAAGCTGCAATCAAAAGCTGGAGCAATACTCTAAAATTTTGCCACATCCTTCTCATGTGCCATGTCAGTTGTAGCTACAATGCAACCTATAGACAAGGAAAGGGTTACCATTCCCTGATTCTGCCATATGGTCTGGTCCCACCTAAAGCAGACGGCATGGTAAGATTTGATTTCTGCCTAGATGTGAACTGGTTTTGGATCATTCTTATTCCTGTGATTAATGCAATCCACCTTCCAAGAAAATAGCAATGTCCCATTTAAATGGTAAGATCCTAACAGAGAGCACCGAGCCCACCATACACTTATGCCCTTGTGTGAAGTATGCACACTTCCACAGAACGTACATATGCAAACACAATTCTGGTTCCTTTGTTTCTGCTATTCACTGTGTAGAAAGAATGATCTATCTTCTTCTTGACTTTAAACACCATGTCTTTTCATGAATAAGAATGGCAACAAGTTAAATTGCTAGTAGTTCAGTGTGATTAAGGAACTTAATTGCAAAGATAATGGTTGGTTTATTGAATCATATGAGCATTCATTCCATTGGCTTTCACAAGAAATTGAGGGTGTGGTTTTCCGGTCAGTTTGAGCTGATCTACGGCTGCAGTGATCAAAGGTAGTCATGTCATTCCTCACCCTTGTGCTTTCACGGCTCTCACTGCAGTGACTAACAAATGCAAGGCAGCCTAGTACCAGAATAATTTATTTTACCATGCAGTTCACATATGACAGTTGCTACACTATGGGGGAGGTGCAGAAATGTGCCACTGAGGATGGTGCTGCTCTTTTGGCAGCAGACCTGAGTTGGAACAACTTCAGCCAAGAGGGAAACAGCAAGAGCAGGGAAGAGTGGTATGAACAGGAGTAGACAAAATACTTTTTCACCTACCCACTCTGCAAAGCAGTGTCAAAAATGCTGCCTCTAACTCCAAGGTAAAACTCACGTCCACAGACCTGAAGAAATAGGCACAATTTTCACATGCTGAAATGAGAAAAGAAAAACGAAAAAAAGTCTCTTAAATATAGTCTTTCATAAAAAATATGCAGCACCAAATGAAACTAGAAGTACAAAATATATACAATGGTCAAAAGCAGGAAAACCAAAAGCAAGAGTGCAATTACAAGCGACAGTTAATGAGTGCAAAAGAATTAAGAACTGTACCTTGAAACAGCAGCTGCAGGCATAATTTTAATGACATAACTAACTCTCATCCTCATGTTTTGACACAAGATTATGTTTAATCAGGATATCCTTTAAAAGAAAGTTGACAAACACACACTTGTGCTTATCATTTAACACAGGATTAGTTCAGCAGCAAACCTGATAAATACTCCTGGTAGAACCCAAATCAACAACTTGTCTTCCCAGACAGGGTAGACAAAGCAGATTAATATTCTCAGCTACAGACCAAATCAAATGAACAGCAATTTGACAACTGCTAAGGAAACTAGGAGATTTATTTATATTTTGCTATTTTCATGTTTCTGATTGTGACAGATGATTTCCATTTCTGATTATATCAGATAGTAGTAGTAAGCAAGATTGCTGAATGAACAGCAAGCTCATAAGGACAACTTCATTCGTACTAGGCTATACTAAGTGTTTTCCACAAGCACATAACTCAAAGTGGTTTAAAAGGAGGTATTTACGAAGCAACTACAGGAAAAAGTAAACGATGTAATTCTATGTAGTATATAAATCAAAAAAAGGCTTCTGAGCCAGAAACCTATGGATAATAACATAGAAGTGGTTGATGACTCTTTAAAAGCTTGAGCATTATCTTCCCAAATTCCAAAGTCTTGTTAAACCTGAAGATTTAATCTGGTACTGGAATGACTGAATTTAATTTGAAAATATAAATACAGCCGCTGTGTTTAGTGTTGTTCCTGAGTTTCCCCTCTTACTAACCCACAAGAAGGCCACTAACCTCAGTTATTAAAACCCATAGGTCTAGGTAGACCATATCTGGTCTGCTTTTGATAGTCAGCAAAAAATTACAGTTCACACCATTCTGGTTTCTTTGAATTTTATCAGTTTAACTTGAGTCACATTTTCCTGCTAAAACAATAAGCTTAAAGAGCCAATATCTTTGCCATAAAACTGAAATTCTCACAGCTTTCTAAAGAAATTTTCTGATCCAAATACAAATGATTTCTCTGTGTTCACTTTTACATATTCTCACTCTCACTAAATGTAAGGTTTGGATCTAAATTAGCCTCAGCATTCCACAGAAATAAATTGATGCATCTATTTCATTTCTGTATTAATGCAGAAAGGAAGTGTGGTTTTTCTTCTTTTACTTTTTTATTTATTTTTTACTAAATGTCCTTGAAAGTAAAAAGTCACAAGACAGCTTATGAAAAATTTTGTTTTACTTTAGGTTTACTAGGGCAGTTTCAACCAACACCTATCTTCACAGCTTACATTTTCAACTAACAGTTTGGAGATGAACCAACGAAATTCAATTCTCAGAAGGTGTTTAGCATCTTCTAACAAAAAAAGAACACCCCCAAATCACCCCAAAACCCTAGGTCTTCCTGAAGTGTCATAGGCAGCACTTAGCATCTCAGAGCGTACTCAAACTTGCAGTTATCACCAACCACCTGTATATTCACTGAAACACATAAAAGGCTCTACTTCAGAAAATTTCTTTTAAAACACTCAGTTGATTCACTTTTAATATGCCTATAGTCTTTGTTTTACTCCCCGAAAAAGAAGTTTCTTAGGGAGGTTCTACTTTGCAATGTTAGATTTGTACAGTTTAAGAACTACATATATTTTACCTGCATCATTTCTACCCAAACCAGAAAGAATGTCAACATTAAGTTATCTCTGTTAGTATACCAACTGACAGATGACTCTTCTCCCCTCCTTTCTGAACTGAAATAATAAAACCCATATGAAAATTAAAAAATATGTACTTGGGAAAAGAGACTCATCGTACTACTAGTATGACAGCATAGGAATCATACACCCACATTAGATAGCTATTCCACAACCTAAGGAAAAAAACAACTGTATTCTCAAACAGAACAAAGGAAAAACAAAATTACATGTTCCTCCATAAGCACATTTGACAGATTAATTAAAAAAAGATTCTCACTCCAGTGAGAACTTTCTTAATTTTCTCTTGAAATCTTGCAACATGCAGTTTTAAAGCAAACGTGAAAAAATGATGATCATAGCAGAATTACTCAGTATATTTTTAAAATAAAATCCTCAGAAAGATACTTCTTAAGACTATTTGCTGGTTGATTAATCAGCATTTATACAAGACTGTTCTTGTCAACATGTCTCCCTATAAAGGCTTCTACTATAACAGTGTTAAAAGATATCAGAAAGTTTTTTGAATCACAAGGGAAAAAAGAAGTCTTCTTAACTTCTGTATCAGAATACCTAGATTTTAAGAACAGCAAAGGTTTTACACGTCACTGAGATGCAGGATGCAAGTTTAAGTTAGTGTAACATCTTCATCTTTGCATGAAGTTGGAAGTCCTGACTTCAGTGAACATTTCTATTTTCACCTCTGCATACTGTTACGATGAAAAAAATAAACATTAGGCATGGTTAGTTTCCTGGGACGGTTGAATTTCCCACCACAGCCAAGCTTCCCAGACTTCGGATTTTGAAATATCAATAGGTAAAGGAAAAATATCAGCAATCACACTTTCACTTAGAAAATAGTGAAGGAAGTTGGCAGTACACATAATGAACTTCGGTTTATTACTTAGTTTCAAGTTGAAAAACTTTATCAAGACATATGACAGATAGTCAGCTACCATCACACTATCCCAGCAATGGGAGCACAATACTTCAGGCTTGCTAAAAATATTTTTATCTTCTGAGGACGACATGCTGTAGAAACTTCATCCCTGTAACAACTTGCTGCATAGTTAAGGCTTTCAGTAAGGTCTATAAAATGCATTACATGAGTAACCATTCTGATTATTGATTAACCCTGCAGAATAGATGTCAATCAGTTCTCTTCCACATATGCACTTCCACCAGGCACCAGCGACAAGGCAAATAGCAGCGGCTCCACGTTTTCTCTGCTACAACAAGCACCACCCGCTCCCCCTCCCCCCAGACTTGGGGTACTAAACTTCAGCTACCACGCGAATCCGCAAATACCCAAAAACTCATCGCGACCCACCGCTAAGAAACCCGTGCGCCGAAAGATTTTTCACCACGTTAACAGGGTAACTTCGCAATAAAGTTTAAAAACCGGGCAAGCGCAGGCCCCGCGCGGCGGCCGCCACCTCGGCCCCGCGGAGGGACGGGAGCGCGCCCAGCCCCGCGGAGC